>JASAND010025344.1:0-44840 GCA_030248195.1 Trissonchulus latispiculum
GTTGTGGCCTGAACGTTAGACTTAACCAGACGGAAATTACAATGCAACTTTATTGATGTTCCCCAGAAGGAAAGTGTTCGCCATTAACAGTACAAATGTTCCCCGGAGGGAAAGATTCCAAGTTATCAAAATGTAGATTTTAGCAGAGTTAACTCAATTGTTCCCCTGAGGGAATGTGGCTATAAATAGTTAGTTCCTCGGAAGGAAAGTTAAAGTAAGGTATTCAGCATATAGAAGATTGGGCCGTAGCAGAATTAGCGAAACAACTGAACTAAACGGGGTGAAATTTAGAGGGTTTTTATAGATAGTTTTTGACGTCAGAATGGTGATAAATTATGCCCTGAAGGCTGCAAAAAGACAGAAAAAGTTAGAAAAGTAACAAAAACTAAGTAATTGGTGCATGAAGAAAGTTTACAACCCAGGCTGCTACGGTCCAGTAATAACAGTTCCGTCTTGCAACGTCATTTTCCAACTAAGTGTTGAAAGTTTCTAAAATGTTTCCAAGATGCGACACCCATGTTGCCAATGAAACTATGCCAATGAATCGTCACACCCAATGAAACGTCACACCACCTCCTCCTCAGAAAGGACCCTGCCCTCAGGGTCCACGGAGGAAAAGTTGGAATAGAGGAGGACAGTGTCACTGTTGTAGTCCTTCCCAAAAATGACAAAATGTCCAAATACCTTTACCGATGCAACCACCCGCAGTTGACGGCCAAGGTAACGTTTTACCTTGCTTGGGCCCAACAGAATTTTGAGAGCGTCACGGAGTGAACCTTCAAATTGGCCCCGGGAAACAGGGCATAAAGGGCGCCGAGGAAACAAGTAAAAGTCAGGTCGTTGAACCGATGGACCTGGTGGGTCCGGTTATGGGCACTGTCGAAATCGTGCGCTGCCCCAGGAAGCGAAGTCGTTGTCCCCAGCAAAAGGTCAGCCAAATGATGACGACCCACCGATCGAGGGGAATAATCGTGCAGGAATACCAACCAAAAGTGTACACCAATTTGATGTAGAAAATGTTATCATCCAGGGCAGATAGGATGCCATAGAACCGCTGCATGGCGGTGACCATTGTCTGTGCATTGATATAATGTCCTGTCGGGATCTGGTCAGTGTCCTCCTGCGGGGGTTGGAGAGGAGAGGCAAGCCCGGCCGCTTGTAGACGGTCGTGCATCTGTCGGCTGAGGCGAATATATTGCCTCTTTGCATCAAATCGTAGAGAGGCAAGATCGCTCTACACGTACTCGCTGAGATAAGGTAACTGTCCAGCTGAGGGTGATCCGAACCGATGGGCGTATTGAATAGTACGCTCTAAATGAGCTGTCAGTTCTCTTTCGTAAGTGTCATGGGCATAGGTTTGGATAGGTCTGCGACAGTTACACCGCTCCACGCACGAGAAACAGCATGTAAGGGTACTACAACGGCAAAGACCCCTGCCATTGGTGGGACAATTTGGACAGTCCCGTTGTCGTGGCCGACGTACAAAAAGTGGACAATACGGAGGCCGCATGGCATTATGCTCGAACAGTCGCAAGCCGCAATAACGGCATCTTCGGCATAAACAAACGTCATATCGCGCTAAGCATACGGGCACAGACCTTTCCTCCGTCTCGTCGGCGAAGGTCCGCGCTAGGTCCTGCAGCGCGGGCTTCTTCGCCCATTGGCATCTCGTCGTCTTCGACGCCAGACGGTTCGTCCTGTTGTGAGGTTCCAGGTGAGGACACTAGAGCAGGAGCCGCCGGGACTTCTACCGGGATGCCAGTCGTAACCTCTCCAACGTCAAATTCCAAAAAATCAGAGTCACCTGATGACAGTGAACGTCCGGTTGGAGTCGTCGGAGGGGTAAAGAAACAGCCCAGGTCATCCTCTCCCGAGGGAATGACCAATTTGGAGAGGGAAGGCTGAACAATGCTGGGTTGTGAAGAAGAAGTATAGGCACTGGGTACAACCACATACTGCGGCGACACTGGCACGTCTTCAGTGGACGTTGATGTCCTGTCACAGGCATCTACGACGACTGGTTGGTTGATCCCAGGATCGATTTCTGGCGTTGTTTCCTCAGACACAAGATTGATCAAAACAGAGGACGCTAACGTTGTTGAATCTTCAACCGCTGGAGAGTGCGGCAAGTAGGGACTCTTATATTGAGGCACGCATAAACTGGGCCTTGGAGAAATCAAATTAGCTGCCATGATCACTGAATATGCGTCATGTCGCATTGGTGATCCCATGGTGAGTGGACGAATGATTGGAGAGGGTTGTGGTGCACTGAGAGGCTGGAATGAGGGAAACGGTCGTGGAAGTAAGCTAGCACCAGGCATGACACAATTGGAAGCTGAAACTGCTAAAACATGGCCGCAGCTGCATTGATTCTGCACCTGGAATTGCAGGAGCTCTGACGATGATACATGAAGCGGAGTCTGCGTTCCGCCACACTCACGACATGAAATTTGCAGAGAATACATTTCTGCCTCTGCAAGGTTAGGGCCAAGATTCTTGGGATTTCAACAAAGACATCGTCAATAGAAAAAAACACCAACGTCTGTTTCTGAGTGCACTTTAAACTGCACTGGTAACAGCTTTCGAATTTGAGAAAATGAGAGATTCTATTTGGGCCAGTTTTTAAATGACTGGTTAGTTACTTTAAAATCTTGTCATTGCATTGCCGGATTCCAGTGAGAAATTGAAAATGTCATGCAACGAAAACAGAGATACCAGATAACCTGAAGAAAATAACAAGAAAACGTTGTTATTAATCACCTGCCTGCCACCCCGATCCAGAATTTTATTCTGCAGCGTTCTTGACTGTAGGGGGACAGGTGTATTTTACTACAATATTCGCATTTGGCTGCAGACGGGTTATGTTGCTTGGCGTAATGAATGGCAAGAAGAATAGCCATGCGGGTCGAATACTCGCAAAATTGACAGGGCAAATAGACATTGGCAGATACTGGAGCTTCTCCATCGATATGGTAGTTCATTAAGTGCCACAGTAACGACCCAATACCAGGTGAAACAGTGCAGCAAGTTGTATGAAATGGGCACGCATGACCTGACATATCAACGCGAAGAAATGAACAAAATGAAGGCCGTTTCACAGTTTAATGCTCTAATATTGGCAAATTCTGAGCAGAAAATAATTGTAGATTAGCGTGACAGGCATTCTGGTATTAATGACATCAACTGAAGTAGATCACAACGACTTAAGTCTAAAACTATCTATACCGCGTAGATTTCGGAAAACGTAATTGTTGCAAGATCGGCATTAAAGGACAGTAATTTTTTTCAATGCGTCTAAAAGCGAATGTTTCAGGAGCTGTACTGCATTATTTTTATAGATTGTATACCACTAATGTGGGCTATAACGTTCAGGTTTATGGCGCTGTCTGGTAGGGTATCTTTTTTCCAAAGACAGCGCTCCCTGAAATGGTATATTTTGGATTTCAGCAGTCGCAATAGAAGTAGAATCATGGGGGATTGGCATCTGCATTAATTCTTCAACTTCTCCATTAGCACACATTTCTTCCGATTCAACTTCCTGTATACTGGGCACAAAGGGGTCTGAATAAGCCTTTAATCTGTTGCTGTGGACCACGAAGTCCTTTCCTTTTTGTCGTCCATGCACAGGAGTGATCGTCACTGTAGGTAGATGTGTTATAGTAACTTTATACGGGCCTCCCCACTGTAATCCTAGTTTCCTCCGTTTCGGGAAGTACAGGAGAACCTGATCGCCGACTTTCCACGAAGGTTGCCTGGTTCCTCTGTCATAGTAGGCTTTCTGCTTATCTTGAGCCAATTGAATCAAATCTGTAGCTATACTCCAAACAGCTCGAAGTTGCGATGCTAGCCCTTCAGCATACGAAGGTTCGTCATTGTAGTTCAACTCCGGCAATGCGAAAACTGTATCTATCGGCATCAGTGGTGTTCTGCCGTAAACCATCCTAAACGGAGACATTTTCGTACTTTCGTGTTCCGAGCTTCGGTACGCAAACAAAACCAACGGGAGATAAACGTCCCAGTCGGTGTTTCCCGTATTTACGTAAGTGGTTAGCATTCCTTGTAGAGTTCTGTTGAACCTTTCCACCATTCCATCACACTGGGGGTGATATGGAGATGTCGAGACCTTAAGGGTACCACAGATGGCCAGTACTTCTGCCATTAGTTCTGACATAAAGTTAGTTCCTCTGTCCGAGAGCAGGCGTCGTGGGGCTCCATGCCTACAAAGAATGTCTGTAACAAATGTGTTTGCTACAGTGGTCGCAGTTTGATCTGGAATCGCCGCACACTCGGGGTACTTGGTAAAATAATCCATGAAGACAATAATATATTTCATGCCAGATTGAGACATTGGGAAGGGGCCAAGTATGTCGACACCCACACATTCAAACGGCCCGTTGACGGTCATAGGAACCATTGGAGCCTTTGTCTTCTTTAGCGGTGTCCGCCGGGCTTGACAACCATGACAATTTTCGCAATACTTTTTCACATCCGCGTGCATTGATGGCCAAAAATACTTTTCCAACAGCTTTAAGTAAGTCTTTCGGTATCCGAGATGGGCTCCCATTGGTTGATCATAATAAGCTTGTAGCAGAGCAAGTCTCCTTGATTGTGGGATTGCTAGTTGTTCAAATAGGACTCCTCTAGGGGCAATCCTGGGGTACAGATGAATTAGTACACCATCTCTCAACTCATAGCGAGGAGAAGCAAAAATTACTTCCGCTGCTTGTTTCGTATCCTCCGGAACTATATTGTCGCGCAAATAGGCTATCATGTTTTTGAAATCAGGATCGCTAGCCTGTGCTTTTCGGATTTGCTGCAGTTCGGCATCACTTTCTTCACAAATTAGGGCGTTAACCATATACGACGGTACATCTTTGTCATTTATACTCTGGATTTCTTTAATAGGCGTCTCTCGAATACCATCCATGACCATGGGAAAATATCGCGACAGAGGATCAGCCACCTTATTACTTCTTCCAGACTTGTGTTTTATGTCATAGTCAAACTCTTGTAGGGTCATGGCCCACCTTGCAATTCTGCCCGACGGTGTTTTTGTGGCCAAGAGCCAACAAAGGACAGCATGATCCGTTACTAGCCTAAATTTGTGACCGTAAAGATAGTGACGGAAGGTTTTCACGGCAAAAATCACACCAAGACATTCCTTTTCCGTGGCGGTGTAATTTCTTTCAGCCTCATTAAGTAGGCGCGATGCAAATGCGACAGGGTGCTCTCCATCTTCACGCTGTTGACTGAGGACGGCTCCGATACCATCGTCACTCGCATCAGTAGTTACCACAAAGGGCTTTTCAAAATCAGGGTAAATGAGGATCGGCTGACTAGTCAACTTGTCTTTCAGAGTCTGGAAAGCAATTTCACAACCGTCTGTCCAGTCAAACTGAACGTTCTTCTTGGTCAGATGATGTAATTCACTGGCAATATTGGCAAATCCTTCGATAAATCGTCGATAGTATGAACAAAGGCCAATGAAAGACCTTACGTCTGCGACAGATTTAGGTCGGGGAAAACTTTTAATTTTGTCTATCTTTTCTGGGTTTGGCTCAATACCCCTTCTAGAGATCAGATGTCCTAGATAGACAATTTTCTCCTGACAAAACGTGCATTTGCTAAGCTTCAGCACCAGGTTGGCGTCTCTTAGACGACTAAAGACAGCCTGTAGATCGATTAGATGTTGATCGAAGGTTGGAGAAAAAACGACAATGTCATCGATGTACGCCAGACAAACATGCCATTGAAGACCTGATAGAACAATGTCAACAAGGCGCTGAAAAGTCGCTGGAGCATTGCACAGCCCGGAAGGCATCACTGTAAATTCGTACAGACCGTACAACGTGGTAAAGGCAGTTTTGTCCGCGTCCTTATCCGACATCTTAATCTGCCAGTATCCACTGGCCATATCGAGGGTTGTGAAATACCTGGCACTTCCTAAAGCATCCAGAATTTCGCCAATTCTCTTCAGTGGGAACACGTCTTTTCTGGTGATAGCATTCAGTTTTCTGTAGTCCACACAAAATCTAAGAGTGCCATCCTTATTGGTTACTAGCACTATAGGAGATGACCAAGGGCTGCAACTTGGTCGTATTACTCCTTGAATTAGCATTTTGTCAATGTGTTCTTTCACAATCCTTCTTTGGGCAACAGGCACTCTGTATGGCTGCTGCTTTATTGGTCGAGAGTCACCCGTGTCAATTTCGTGTTCGACCCAATCAGTTTTTCCGAGCTCACCATCAGGTCCAACAAAACAATCAGTGTAATTCGAGAGCACTTCAACAAGCTGTTCCTTCTGTGTTGAAGTCAAATCCGTATTCGCTAAATTCAGCTGCTCAACTATCCAGCTATCTGTCTTCTCCTCCGCGTTATAACCATTCGTCATTAGGCAATTTATGTTGCAGGCAACGTCGTCATGACCTGCTTCGTGGCACTCTTCCACCGTTCCTAATACCGTATTGGCATGGATGACTACGGGCTGATGTGTGGGATTGAGTACCCGAATAGCGATCGTAGAGCCATGGGCAATAGAGTGCAGTAATGCCCGAGCAGCATAAAGATTCATCTTAGCACAATTTTCTAGGTGAGGTTCGAAGATTCCTGATCCGTCGAATCCATTCCGAAGATACGTACAGGGTATCATCATCTCGCATCGAGGAGGGACAGTAACTCGTTCCTGTGCCAACAATTCTGGAACTCCCTTTTCACGAATTAATCGTAAGCGTTGATCTCCCAAGATCACGGTCCGTTTGGCAAAGTCAACTTTAACGTTATTGAACCTCCGCAAAAGATCTAGACCTATGATCATAGAATGAGTCATTGAAACAGTGACATAGAGCTCTTGCTCGAAACTAGCTGTACCAAGATGTATATTTGCTCTGACCGTACCTACAATCAGCAATCGTTGACCAGTCACAGAGGTAGCTGTAATTGATTTCACAGTAAGAGTGTTACCAACAGCGGCCGGGAGTTGATTCAGAAGGTCCTTGTGAATGATGGTCAGTTCACTCCCAGTGTCCAACAGACCATGCACAGGTACATTTTCTATTTGAAGTGCAATATTGGTCAAAGCAGCTAATGGGGGAGTGTTGGTTCTAATTGCATGGACTCCAACGTCAGGATTCGATTCCGTGAAAATATTTACATCACGGCTAGAAAGCCGTTCAGCGGGTGTTGGAGGCACCCCAAAAGTACTAAAGCGAGGTGGTGGAGTCATTGCTTCAATATTCTGCGGTGCCATTGCTGACAGAAGTGGTGGCTCCCTTGGCAAAGTACCAAGATTCACTAATGGCACCTCCGCAGGTGTAAGCTTAGTCCTCGGTCGTGATTTTGCTGATCTGTCTCTTTCAAGGCTTCCGCCATCTTCATTGATTAAACGATTCAGCAAATGTGCCTCTGTCGGGTCCTCCATGCTGACATGGCTTGACTCTGGGTCAATAGTCACTGTGCCAGGCGTGGTAGGTCGAGAAAATCTTGAAGATCGGACCGATCTTCGGCTTAGCTGTTGCCACTGCCGGCCCAAACTCGCAATTCCTTTGCGGGCAGGAGCAATCAAGCGCGAAATATTAAGCATGCCGACAACATCTGTTCCGTTGGGAAAACAATGAGCCAGCAGGAATCCCAACGTGATGTAGAGACAGCACAAAAAGGTCCAAATCTGGTACCAGTTTAATGATAAGCCATATAGGAAACCAAAATACCCGTTGTCCATAACGGAAGCTATGAAGTTCATGGTCCCACTCTGACTCGATATGTTATGTTTTGCTTTCATGCCCAGAGAATCAAGAATTTTCCGCTGATAGTCTAACTCGCCTAATAGTTCATTCATAGTCATTTGGGTCTGCAAGTCAGACCAGTTATACATGACAATCTGATGAAAAATCGTCGGTTCAAAAGTCCAGGTTGAAGTGTAGTTCCAGTCGAAAATTCGCAGTTCAGGGATGTCTCTTAGTTCGGTGTATGTTCCGTCCGGTTTATACAGAAGAGTCTTGTTCTGAAGTCTGAAAGGAATTTCCTTACTATGACTGCACTCGGCAGGCAGTCCATGTGTTTGTACAATGTTTGTAACCGCATCCATGAAACCCAAGTGCTCTTCTCCATGATATCGGAACTTTATTGGAATCTCCTTAGTACAGGTGTCGTTCATAGGAGCTAACCAATAGTTACCTGGCTCGAGGCTTTGACACGGCCATACCGCCAGCTCGAGCATAAACATTTGGTCGCTGTAACACTGCTCGAACCGTGAGAGTTGGATTAGCCAGCAGGTCAGCATTCAATATCTCCAGAGTACTGGCGGCCATTTTACACACAGCATTTAACGCATGGGCAAAGGCGAAACGGATGTGATGACTCTCTTTCAAGGTAACGGCCTGGAGGGAAGAAGCTAAAATATCCGTGGTAACAATACCATTGCGCTCTGCCCAACTTCGAAGGATTGGTTTATCCGCTTTTGCCAGATATCGTTGTAGAGCAACTTCATCAATAACTGGATTTTTCGTAGCTGGAGTGACTTCCTGTTCATTAGCTTGTCTTTTGTGTCTTGACGTTCTAGCTCGATGAAGCCAATAAAGTCGTTGGCCTAAAATCCTGAAGGGAATTCCTTGGTCACTGACGTGTAGCTCTTGCCCTTCGCAATCACGTGCAACCCATTTGTTACGAAATGTCAAGGCTAAATTACCGTCTTCTGATAGCCAGTTTTCGTCCCACTGGTGCCCTGGCAAAGGCTTCCACGGGAGGAATTCACAACTTTCATCCTTGTTTACTTCCCACAGAAGATAAGTGCCGTCTTTCAGCTGACACGCCCCGGATGAGTAATCACAGTGACTGACATCTCCCGCAGTACTTTCCATTTGTTGTGTATGATGTCGTTTGTACACATAAGCTACGTGCAAGAAGCAATTGGTGATTTCGAAGTGTTTGTAGTAACAGCAATTTATGCCTCCACCAGGATACCACCATTCTAAGTCCCTGCTCGTCTCGTAGAGATCGCCCCTCTTCACCAACGACCCTTCGCTGCACTTATGCCATTCTTTCATACTGTAGCACTCATCTGCGTCTACACGGATATTAACCTTTTTGTCCAATTCTACGTGATGATTACCCAGGAAATATGTCTTCACGTCTTTTTCTTGCTTCACCTTCGTGCATTTATATGCTCTTGACTTATACTGAACATAGTTGCGCTTGTACAGGAGCACATCAGTTGCCAACGGTTGAGAATCAGGGTCCGTAAACGAAACTGTACACTGCAGTGGTTCTGGCAGCTTCCAAAAGGTCTTGGCTTCATCCGAGATGCACAACATCGGATGCTCAGGTGCCATGAGCACATTTCCAGCTTGTACGGAGCCTAAAAAGACGCTGAGGAAGAGGGAGAACAGTAGTAGGGTGCCAAACGTGGATAGCTTTGAAGCCATTCCAGGTCGAGTGTTCACTTCTGGAGCCATAACCCATTCCTTGGTGTCAGCAGTGGTGCTAACAAACGAGCACGAAGTTTGAGGGCTCGACTCCTGAGAATTTGTTACCTGAGCAACTAGTCGTTGATTTTGTTCGGTCAAGATTGCATTAGTATCGCGCTCATGTCTCAAGGCTGCAAGTAGTTCTTCACGGTCCGCTGTCGAGGTGCCTGGGATAGAATTTCTATTCGTCATTCCCATAGACACAGCATTTACACGTCGTCTAGGCGGGCCGGAAGAATTGCTGGGTGGCGGCATTCGCAGTATGCCCGGCCGGGCGCCACCAGTAAACACATTACTCCTGTTATCTCTGTTGCCTCGGGAGGACTGCATCTGCTGTGCCTGAGCCAATCGCTGCCTACAGGCTGCAGCATAGTGCCCAGGTCGTCCACAGTACTGACAAATGGGACGTGAATCAGTTGTGAACTGTCGCGGGCCCTGTTCCTTACGGGGGCCGTTCCCATTCCCCCGGCGTAGAGGTTCCGATCGCCGCTGTGCCAATTCACTAGTGAGCGTTTGCATTTGTTGCTGTAGCTGTTCCATTGATCGTTGCAAACTAGCAGTTTCGCCACCGGCAGTTTCCACTTTTACAGCTGGTAGCATTCCTGCTACGGCACCTACAGTCATTGAGCGTGACTGATCTGTTACCAATGGCGCACTTGGCGTCATTCCAGCCAGCTGATACTGGGGATGGATAGCCTCAAGAGCTTCCAGCTGCTGAGCCTTCTGAACCGCGTCTTGAAAATCGGCTGGATTTAGTGGAAGAAGAGATCGCTTATAATATGGGTGGAGATTCTGCAGAAAACTGCGGAAAACCAAAATGTCTTTAGCTTCCGGAGTCATATCTGGGTAGCCGTCATCCGCTAATTGCTGGATATGCCAAGCAAAATCGGCAATTGTCTCATTAGGCTTCTGCTGACGAGAAGCCAAGCTGAGGCTTGCCAGCATTTCTGTTTCCTTCCGTTCCAATCTCTTACTCAACTCCGCTCTTAGTTGTGGGTAATCCGTTTTGATTGCCGGGTCCAGTTCTTCGTACTTCTTGCGAGCCTGATCGCGTAGGTACACAGGAACAAGTTTTGCCTTTAGCACGTCATCACAACTTTGTGCATCGGCTACTAGATCAAAGGTAACAAACCAGTCTTTGATTTTCTCTCCTAGTCGGCCAGAAAACAAAGAGATCGGATCCCTTGGGAGAGTGAAGGTTCCGCTCTGCATCGGAATAAGTGGTGGTGCCCACACCTGGGCAATGGGGGGGTGGACGGGGGGTGGCCACCCCAGGTCTCATACGCACCGAAATGATACCTATATGATTTCTTTGAAGAATTGACGCACCAAAATGATACCTACATGATTTTTTGAAAACCTTGTGGACCGGGACCCCTTGTGGACGACCTCGCCGAGGGGGGAAATTTCCCCTCTCCCCCCTTGTCCACCTGTGATAAAGGCAGATGTAGCAGAAGCCTGCTAGTCTTGCAGACATATCCACTGAAAAAAATTGAAAATATTTACTATATTCGTTATAGGTGAATATAATGAGCGAATAAGCGAATAAACAATGTTACAAAAACTGCCCATACTTTACCTCATTGATTGATCGCGGAAATGCTCTAACTTAATTCCTGGAAAGAGTTGTAACAGCAAAAATTCTTCAACTTCTGGGGGGCTCCGCCCCCTGACCAGGCGCGTAGCCAGGGGGGGGGAATGGGGGGAATTCCCTCCCGAAATTGTGTTGCCCCCCCAGGAATTTTTTCCTGCTATGTGTAAAACGCCCATTTTCCAAAAAATTTTCGCGCCTTCGGCGCGAAATAAGTGTATTGTACCGTGTAATGCGTGTTTCGCGCTTAAAAAAGAGTACCAATTACTCTATTTGGTGTACTTTGACCACCTTCTGCATCATTTGGGTGCATGAACACGCACTGCGCCTTAAAAATTATTGTAATTTCAACGAATACTCTGTAAACATTCCACGAAGGTCACGAAATAGAAGAATTTCTCAACTTCTGGGGGGCTCCAGGTCTTGGTCGCTGTAATTGTGCCAAAAAGTTTGGATCAATAATATTCAAATCTGACTGAATCCTCCGTAGTTCGTTTCCCACAGTTTGTATTCGTTGGTCAAGTCCTGAATCTAGGTCGATCAGTCTTGTCTCGAGATCGTTGAGGCTTAGGCTCAGAGACTGTATATTAGTCCTATCCTGCTGAATTTGATACGCTTGATTGCGAAGATGATTCTGCACTTCTGGTGTTAACAAGCGTACTTCAGGGCCCTTAGATTCCTTTCCCGTACCCGATTGTTTGGAAGAGGTGGAGGCTGTAGCAGTAGTTGCTGGAGCAGCAGGTGCAGATGCGCTGGACGATTGTGGTTGGGTTGTTGGAGTTACTGCTGATGCTTGGGCAGTGGACCGTTCTGTTGGAGGTGAGGCTCGGCTCATGCACGTCGATACGGATTATCCCACCGCTGCCACCAAAATGTAGCGAGTTGTGGCCTTAACGTTAGACTTAACCAGACGGAAATTACAATGCAACTTTATTGATGTTCCCCAGAGGGAAAGTGTTCGCCATTAACAGTACAAATGTTCCCCGGAGGGAAAGATTCCAAGTTATCAAAATGTAGATTTTAGCAGAGTTAACTCAATTGTTCCCCTGAGGGAATGTGGCTATAAATAGTTAGTTCCTCGGAAGGAAAGTTAAAGTAAGGTATTCAGCATATAGAAGACTGGGCCGTAGCAGAATTAGCGAAACAACTGAACTAAACGCGGTGAAATTTAGAGGGGTTTTATAGATAGTTTTTGACGTCAGAATGGTGATAAATTATGCCCTGAAGGTTGCAAAAAGACCGAAAAAGCTAGAAAAGTAACAAAACTAAGTAATTGGTGCATGAAGAAAGTTTACAACCCAGGCTGCTACGGTCCAGTAATAACAGTTCCGTCTTGCAACGTCATTTTCCAACTAAGTGTTGAAAGTTTCTAAAATGTTTCCAAGATGCCACACCCATGTTGCCAATGAAACTATGCCAATGAATCGTCACACCCAATGAAACGTCACAAAACTCTTGACGAGGTGACCAACTGATGTAATAGAGACAACTCACAGAAATGCACCATTTCTCGGAATTCACGGAATGCTCCCCAGGTAGACGTGAATTCGACTTTCGTCAATTCCAGGAATTTGTTGCAATTCTGCGAGTTGGGTCGGGTAAACAAGTTGTTCAGCACATCAAGAGCTTTCCAATGATACTCATATTGAGGAGTATTAGAGAAAATTTTTAAATCCGGAAAATCTGGTTTTTGCGAATATCGGTAATTAAGTGCATTTTCTTTCAAGAGTTCGTTCTATGATAAGCTCGATAAGAGCTTTCGATTGATACCTATATTGTGGCAATTGGTAGCAATTGTTATAATCCGAAAAATTTATAACACCGCAATTCCGGAAGTTGGGTACATTTTCATGAAAATCTAATAGGAGCAAAGATACGCAGCTGGACCAGCTCTATAGCTGGTTTATAGCTCGTAGAAACTAAATTTTGATTGGAACAAAAATTTGGCGAAAAACTGAAAACTTTAGATTTTTCGTGAATTGGACCCGAAATTCAGGGTCTCTCAGGAGTAACTGTATATAACACTCTTAACTATAGTACGAGTTCTTGGACGATACCAGAAATTAAAAATGATTATTTTCTCCACACGTGTTTCAATTAATGCAATAGCATGTTATTTGACTAATTATTATCTTCCTAAAAAATTGGTTCAGTTAATCTGGAGACGCGCTTCAGCCTCTTCAGCTTTCTCTGCTGCAGGTTTCTTTTCTCGAATTCGTAGAAGAGAGACGGTATCTTCAGCATATGCCGGCCGTAATCACGCAATTTTGGATCCTACGGATCCTCCAAGCACGCCAGCTGTATGTTCAAGTTAACCAGTTCAAATCAAACTCTTCTGGTTCCTGCTGCACCAGTCATTTGGTAATGTTATAGTATTCGTTTCGATATCTCCCCGATAATTGTCTTGTAATTTATCCGAGCTCTTCAAGGAGTTGGCCGACCTATGGAGAAACTCTTTGGATAGAGTTAGCTTGTAGACATGATGCTTTCAGAGTATCGTGATCACTTCTGCTCTTGCCTTAGCCTGGGGTAATTGCAAATGCAATTATTGGTCCAGATCGTGGACCCTGGACAAACTTGGTGTGGCGTTACCACTCCTCGCGTAAGCGAGGGGGATTCACAAGAGATCACAAACAGAGCTTTCCGAGTAAGGTTGCACGACTGTTTACCAAATATAAATATTGAAGCTAAGGCTGGAAATGTTGCATTGAGAACAAGATCATCTTTACAAACAATTTGTTAAGCCTTAGGAACTGCTAAATGTAAATAAAAAATAACATTGCAAACAGCAGTACAGTAGACTGCTATCAATACCAGTGCAAAGCATTATGCTTGAAGAGAAAAACCTTCATGTTTGCTCGACACTTTATACCACTTTTAATTTGTCTGCCCAACTAAAAATATGAAATGTTTATGTAACATTTGGCATATAATTTAACTTATATGCGATATCGCAATCTTTGAGATTTGTTTACTTGAACTATCAACTCCGCAAACCAAATTCTTAGGGTCAAAATAGGCACTGAAACAATGCAGAGCCATTTTCTTGCAATTCGCTATCTATTCATGTGTCTATTTCCTTTGCAGCTTGCCTGTGAATAGGAAATAAAAGTTTGAAAAATACTTTGATACAGAATTATTCCAAAGTCAAAAGATAAACATATGGGATCGGTACGTTAAAGTGTAATATTTGTGGTTCAATCCGACTGCACTTTCATGTATAGGTTCCTGAAATGAGCGCAATTAAGGCCGATTCACGATCCAATGCAGCAACGAAGAAACAGAACAACAAGAGAAACTGAAAGACATGGCAAGCAAAGTTAAGTTTACTTCAGAGACACCTTCTACAAAGGATAGCTCAGTGCAGGAACAAGTACACAGTGTAATAGCGGAGAACTGTTTCCGAAAGTTAACAAAAAGATGGCAGACTCTAATGCAACGACCAAAGTACGAGTTCTGGAAGATAGAATACTGCCCATCGTTGCTTGGTTCTTCGCCGTCGATCTATACGCTTTCATTAGTTTGATAGCATACATCGTTGTTATAAAAGCCATAATCAAACACAAGAAGAAGCGGTTCAACAATTCCTTCTTCACCATGGTGATCAGCATGGGATTCTGTGATACTGGTTGTCTCATCGCACACTTCGCATTCTTGAATCCGGCAGCCATCATGGGAGAATATGAACTTCCAAAGTGGTATCGATGGATGTGGGGGATTTTCTGGGAATTGTGTAACAATGCGTCCACTAGTCACATACCCTATATTGCGCTAAACCGAATGCTGGCGGTTTATTCAGCAACCAATTACGAACAGTACTTTTCCGACCGTCGTTTGATAATCATTATTGCCTGCTGTTATGTCTTTGATCTGGGGATTGCAATTGGCTATTATGCCTGTACCACAAATCTGCATGTGCTTGGGCTCACCTATTCTCTGACATACGAGACGGACAGCTGTGGTTTGCTGACCATTAACATGAGACAGGCGCAGGATTTGGTGGGGACCACTGTCTCTTTGGCTCTCAATGTAGCCACATTCATCAAGGTCAGGCAGGTGTCCAGTCGGGTCGGTCAGGGTAATTCTGTTCAAGCTAAGCAAGCCAGGAAGGAGCGAAGTCTTTTGATTCAGTTCGGCACAATCTACGCCTTCTACACATTGTTTTGCGCAGTCTTCTGGATCGTGAGTTTCTTGTTCAAGGGCAAGGATCCTTTGGCAGTCGACATGATTGAGATGCTGCTAACATCTGTGTTCATCCTGCACAGCTCTGTAAATCCATTTATGTTGCTATTTTTTGGAACAGATATGAGAAATGTTGTGTTTGGCCAATTTGCTACGTTAGTGCAGCCAATTGAAAGAACTGGCCCTTCGGCATCTAGAATGGTGCCAACCTGAAATTGGTTAACTATCCAGGACTAAACTGTATGTCCATTGAAAACATGGAACTATGAAACTTATCTTATTTGACTGAACAATTATATGCACACACTTTTATAAAGTTAGCATCTATTGTGGATACAAACCTGAGCTAAACTGAGTGAAGAACTGGTGTGGGGATCGAGCGCGTACCTGTAATGGTGTAATGCGGCGACGTGACGTCGGTGTCTAAAATATTTTTTAGTTTGTTAGTTGAATTTAATTTGAATTGAAATCTTGTTAGAAATGTTGTTTTAAGAGTGAGTTGTAATGTATGAAATTAGTTTGAAATTATTTTGTGAAATGTTATGTTAAGTTGTTTGAAATTAGTTGGTTGGAATTTTTATCCTGCTTATGTGTAAATTATGTATATGTGTATCAGCCAGCCTAGTCAGTAGGTGGCGTTGTGTACCTGTCTATTTTCGCTGAGAGTCTCTCCCAGCTTCTCGCTTTCTAATGGGGTCTCAAAATTAGCCAATCAAATTCAAATACGGCTCCTCAAAACTAGTTTTGTCTGCAATCATTCTGTTGTTTTTCTTTCGTGGTGACTGGTTGTATCCAGTCTCTCGCTCTCAATTTTGGTCCTATATTTGCTGTGCTTTACTTTACTTCTACTTCCAGTCTAAAGTGGGTACCACTTTAGATTTAATTCAGCTCCGGGGTGGCCCTGTAGAGCTTGGCGATTATTTTACTGATTCAAAAGTTTTCTTTCTTTTCTCCTAATTTCCTAAACTTTCTCCTGTTAGCTTAGCTGGGTAACTTTATGAGATTTCTTAAAGTACGGTCGTGACAACTGAAATTTATTTAGGATTTCTCATATATTTGTGGGGTCTTTGAAGTTATTGTGTGTAATACTTTTGGTCTTTGTAAAGGTTTATTGAGTCTATTTCCCTTGGTTTTGTATTGAAAAGTTAGTTTGAAAAATTTATCTGTACTTTGTTTAGCTGTGTATCTTTATTCTTGCACTTTTTCCTATACGCTTTTTCGGGGGTCACCCCCTTTTCGTCAAGCATATATTTTAGTAAATGTGGTCTCTTTTCGGACAATTTTAGGGTGTCATTTTAGTTAGGTTTTTGTATTAGCTTGTATATTCGGTATGTAGGGTTTTCTTAAGAATATTTGGATAGGTAGTTAGATATTTTTAAGCATATATATTTCAGAAAATTTGGAGTAGGTTATTTATTATTTGAGTCTTTGCTCTTCATCGGAGAAACGATGAAGATGATGAAACAATTTCATTTGACACTGAAATAACGGAAACCGCCCAATATTGGTATCATTCGAAAGCTTTCGTTGCGTAAATGAAATGTTGTTATAGGACGCACGCACTAAAATGTAGGAAAATGAGTTACGGAGCCTCAAAGGGGTCATATCTGGCCAATTCCGGTCAGAATGGTTCAAAATTGAAATTTCTCGGATCGGGCTTGTATGGACATCATTCGAAAGCCCTCGAATAGCAGACAAAACGTTGTAATAGAAACAAAGTCGAATTCGAAATTACGTTTTGGATCGGGTTTGTGGAACAGAAAGTATTCGATACGGTGATGCTGCAAAAGGAGTCAAAATTGAATGTAACGAAAACTGTCCAATATGGGTATCATTCGAAAGCCCTCGTTGAGTAGAAAATTTTTATTATGTTTGAACCTTGCCGGAACGTTTTTACTTAGTTTCAACCTTAAATAAAAATTTATCCCAAAAATAAACTGCCGATAAAGAAACGTTGCAAGTCCCCTCCACGCTTCTTTTCAAGGTCGGTACAAAAACTGCTGCAAAATCTTCTTATATCACCACGCCCCAACCCATGTTAGTATACAGTTTATTAAAAAATTATAAATGTGGAGGATAGAAAACTTGAAATGCTAGGTTTGAGCCGAAATGCGTGGAATGTGACTGACTTAGTAATTGAATTGAGTTTATTGAATTGATAATTGATTTTGATAATTGAATATAACGGAATTCGACAATTGATTTTTAATAATTGAATTTAATTGGTAGTTGATTTTTGCAATTTTTGTATCCTGACAGTTTTCGTATGCTGATGTTGATCATGTTTTTGTGGCTAGCTACTTTTTGGTGGTATGAGGTCTTTTAAATATGAACCTAAAATGTTTTGGTCTGTGATTGTCGTCTTGGATATTCGGTCTCTGTTTGAAGTTGGGCATTGTTCACTATTTGAGATGTTTTGACAAAGAAGTTTAAGATTTCATGCTATTTTCTGATGGACATTTTTATTTGCAAGAAGGATCCAAGATTGGGTATCTCCCCTGGAAACTAAGTGGGGTTGATGCGTCCAAGTTCGGGAATTTAGGGAGCCTCCTTCACCCCTTGAGCTGGGTTCATACGTCACTGATAAGTGACGTATGACGATTCACACATACATGAAACGCACTATACGAAAGAGAGCCGCAAGCTCCGCCTCTGCACGTCACGCACACATGATTGACAGGTCTTCCTCGAACCCTACCCAAAAATTTCCCAAAAATTTCAGGTCAGTCGTGGTTGTGCTGGCAAGCTGAACGGTTGACGCTTTCACTTTTGCTTTGTATTGCTGGATTTGGATTTTTGACCGAGGGCCCTTCAAGGGAGTTACCGGCCTACAATTGGATTCTGATCGAAGGTCAGTACGGACCTGTCTATTCTGTCTTTGCGAGTTTTTGAAGCCAGCCACGACTCACGTCTTGTTTCTGCAATTTACACTTTATTCTATATTCTGTAATTCCCATTGTTCCCTTCTTTCGGAAGACCTGACACTTGGATCCACACCCATCTCGGACTCACTCATCGATGGTAACTCGAGCTTGTAAGTTAAAGAGTAATGAACAGGTATATCTGAACTGGATGTTTGAGACGTTGAAATAAAGCTGGTCTAAAAAACGTAGGAACGATTTTATTCACTCTGTATTTGTTAGCTGATTCATGTCTGGGTTGATCTGTAATGTGTTCTGTAATGTTTGTCTCTGAATGGTATGTCCATAACTAGCTGGGATCGTTACTATAGACCTTTTTAACTCTGTGACATTTAACTGTAGATAATCGTGCCTTAGGATACATGCCCCAACTGGTGGATTCCGGATTTGGACCTCGGCGACCCCAATACCGTCGACTCAGAGTTTACATCTTTAAACGAAAGCATTTTAGACACACAACCACCGACAGTAATGACCATTACAACAGGTGTCAAATGCCATAGAAATAATTGTAAATGTCGCATGCATTATAAAGAACGTCATATGATACAGGGGTATTACAATGACAATGAATATAGTATTAAGTCTCCCGCGATGGTATTGGTAGCCTCTTGTAAAAGTCATAACGTAGTGTATCTAATTACTTGCGATCAATGTGGAATGCAATACGCGGGAGAAACTGGGAGACAGTTATCTAAAAGAATAGCCGAGCACAGAATAGTTTAAAAAATACACTACGAGCAAGCTGCAAAAGACTTGCTATTCATTTTAATATGGGAGTATGCAAAACTTTGTCAGTACAAATCATCGAAATCATTGAAAGCACAAATTCAAAAGAATTAGATACAAGAATCAGAAGAGAGAGAGAAAAGTACTGGATCAAACAGTTAAAAACCAAGTATCCATATGGTTTAAATGATCTCCTTTATGGAGAGAACCCTAAAAAATCCATGTTACGCAATTTATTAGTCCGCAAGGAAACTCCAGGTAAAAAGATTCGCACAAAACGAATTAATAAAAATATCACAAATATTTCTCAAAATGAACTCTTGTCTTTATACACTAGATCAAGAAAAGATATCTACAAGATAATCACATCAATATCATGGAACAGTGTCAAAAGAATAGCTATACAAAACGAACAATTCAAAAATCATGTACTGTAGGAATTCATTAAGGACATCACAGAATTCAGAACAGAAATAATGTCAATAAACAAATGTAATAAAAATAAAGAAAATATGGTTACAGAATTTAACAAACAAATAGATGGTATAAAATTTTAAAAAGTTTTCGAAACATGCAAACACTTATGGCCATATCCTGATACCAAGTCGCAAGCACATAGTCCACGCATCTTCTTTTCATATGACAAGCCAATTGCTAGTTTCATATTAAATTATCGCGCAACGGTAGCAAACTTAAAATGCAACGACTTCCTGGAAAATTTTCATCAAAATGGATTTACATGTAACTGCTCTCCCTACAAAGACCCTATCCATAATCATGTAATCACTTCAAATTTCGATGTAGTGGAAGACCATCAAATTAGGCAACTACTAAAATATGGCCCAAAATATAGGATCAACAGCCAAATTCGACCAAAGGATACTCTAAGAAACATCGATAGGAAATACCTATGGGAACAAACGCAGCACCAACCTTAGCCAATATAACATTACACCATTTCGAATACAAATTCGTTACAAATGAAAACAACTTAGCAATAAATGAATATTTAGAGAATACATTCAGATACATAGACGATATAACCACGGTAGATGATAAAAATGTTCTTGAATTAAACTATAAATGCATTTATCCTGCTGAATTAGTGCTAAATAAAGTAAACGAACAAACTGATAGAGCAAATGTACTCGACTTAGATATTTGCATAGACCATAATTTGTTCCACACCAAGGTATATTATAAACGTGACGATTTTAACTTTCGCATAAACCGGTTCCCTGCTCCGACTACAAATATTTCGAAATCAGTCTTCAATAATATGATAGATAACCAAATATGCAGAATAGCTATCATATGTTCGTGCAAACAGTATTTTTATGAACAACTAATATCATTAAAAACAAGTCTATTAGAAAGAGGATATTCACATAAACTGTTCAAAACAGTATTAAAAAGGACATTAATACAAAAAAGTTGGATTTGCACAAAATTTGATACAACGGACATTCATCTAGTACTTACCAAAAAACCCAGTTGGAATAAATAGCTCACATCACTGATGCAATTAAGTGCCGCATGGCACTCGATGTAATTAATGGCCACAGGCCATAGATATAATTACTGGCTTCACGCCACCGATATAATTACTGACTATCAAAACCACTGTGCAACCTGGCTTTTTGCCACCGATATAATTATGTGCCACCTGGCACTCGATGAAGTTACTGGCCACAGGCCATAGATATAATTATATTAATGATATAATGGGGCATGTTTTCGTTTTTGTTTTTACTTGCATGCATACACTAAACAACACGTGTGTATGGGACCACAGGGCAGAAACGCTTTTCAATACCTTTTACACCGGAGATTCAAAAGACCTAAAGCTGCAACTAGTATGTGGGTACGCCACTGACGACGCCCGCCGAATACTAGTATCAGTCTGGCAGAGTGGTCAGCGAGTGAATGCATCTAACTCGTATGAATGTGTCTGTAGCACATCGTAGTATCTGTTATCCATCGTACTGAGTAACATTGAGTTAATGTACAGTATAATACATAATCGTTAAGACTTGTTTGAAGCGTCCTTACATGACATAAATACGGGATACATAAACTCCTAGAAAACACCTATCTACGAATCTCTCTCTGTCTTTATGTGTAAATTATAATTGTAATAATACCATTAAAATCATAATTTAATTTAATCAATAGTTACGGTGGCTTCATCTGCGTCAGAGCGAGAATTAGGAACTTAGAAAGGAAGGAGGTGTTTAGTAGTAGGGTACGCTTGGAATATTCGGGTTTCGTCGTTTAACTAATAACTGTGATCCCTGTGTTTGTAACTGTGAAACTCTATAACTGTCAGACCTAAACCAGTGCCCTTTACTGATCCGCTGAGATCACGGATTAACTTTGTAAGAAAGGAGAATAAAACGACCCCCCAACTAGCCCTTTTGTTACATAAAGCTATAATTATTTCGTTCCGTTCAACCTATTGATTCTCTTGTGTTAATGTATTAATACCACAAATCAAAGTTGACGTTTTTGCTTTATGAGTTCACAATAGTTAGGTACAAGCATTTTAAGCATTTTCCTTTAAACCATCTCTTATTCAATTAATTTGGAGTGGAGCTTCTGCCTCTTCCGCTTTCTCCGCTGCCGGTTTCTTCTTTCCGAATCGTAGAGTCTTGACATAGGTATCCGGAAGGGCCTTTCCTTTGGTCTCCGGCAGGAAAAAGTAGCTCAAAACGATGGTAAAAATGGTGCAAAGTGCAGCCATTGCAAAGGGTAACGGTTTCCAATACCGGGCCAGGTAGATCAGCTGAGCCCCCACCATAGTTCCGATATCGCCCCCGATAGAGTAGAAACCACTGCAAATGGTTCTGAGAACTGTCGGGAACAACTCCACCCCGTAGAGTCCCATGGCCACAAAAATCATCTGACACGTGACAGATCCCATCATCCCAAAAACTGTGACCAAAACCGGCGGGCCCTTCAGTATCAGATTGATAGCCACGATGCCAAACAAAGTACAGACTGCCGACAGGGGAGCCAGAAGTAGGATCCGGCGACCGAAATTTTTAACCCGTTGATCCAGGAAAAAGATTGCCAGTACCAGGGGTATTCGTAGCGTGCCGTAGGTAAACGTGTTGAGGTAAAAGTTGCCACTGATGTTGCCGATATCGAACAGGAAAACGAAGAGAATGATGGAAACGGTAAAGGAAAGTAGGAACATGATGCAAGCCCTCAGTAGGATGGTCCCGTTGGCAACAATGTGCCAGGCGTTATACTTATACTTGTGATGCACTCTTTCAATTCCACTCAGCTCCGCTACCGTAATCGGATCAATGGTCCTGCCGTTTCGTCTGGCGATTCGATTCAACGCTTTGGCGGCCTCTTCAAGTCTTCCCTTCTGAACCAACCACCTCGGGCTCTCATCGAATAGAAAAAGGAAAGCGAACAAAATTGGCACCGAAATAACGGTCGAGGCAAAGGCCTGTTTTCGCCAGGTCGGCAGCAGATAGGCCAGAACCGCGTTGAACATGAAGGCATAGAACCAATTGCAGGCCAGGTTAACCTTAACCCCGTGTCGGGAGGTGGTCATCTCCATTTTCCACAGGAAACAGGTGCTGGCACTGAACTGGAAAAAACCGGAAAAGAATCGAGCGGCCACAAACCATTGCCAGCTGGGTAGGAAGGCTGTCGCCAGGTTGACTGCCAGGAAAGCCGCAAAAGTCGCACAGGTGCACTTCTTGCGACCAAAATGATCCTGTAGGTGACCAAAGATTTGCATGGACACCAGACAGCCCAGACTCTGTAGGGTTACCGCAAGGCCGGGTACATAGGCATAGTCACAGAATAGGTTCCACTCAACGACAATGGAGTGGAAGCCGGGCTCTGCACTGACATTGCTACAGTTATGAACGATCTCACAGACCTCCGTCAAGTTGGCACCGTCGGGGTCGAGACAGTGCAATTTCGGCGTCACGTAGGAGAGCATGCCAACGAGGGAGCTGCCACTGCACCATGACAGAATGGCGACTGCGGAGGTTAGAATGAACTGGAGCTGATACCATCCGAAGGCACCCACCTTTTCAAGAATACTGTCAAATGTAACCGCTTCATCAGCGGTGCTGGTAGATTCTTTCATGGCTCCTAAAATAAGATTAATTGCATTTACTTTATAGGATATGATTAAATGACAGCAGGCATACTCTATGTATTATCAGCTTGACACATCCTCTGCACGCTAACGGCTGACCCCCCCCCCCGCAAATTGGACCCCAGTGACCCCCCCCCCGCAAATTGGTACCCAGTCGAAACGGGGGTACGCTCCTCGCTCTATGCTTGTGTGTTAACGCTCGAAAACACAAGCAGCACGTGCGCGAATTTTGTGTCCGCTTCGAGCTTTAGCACACAAGTATAGCGCTCGATTTCTTTTGAAGTGAAGGGTCCAATTTGCGGGGGGGGGGGTCAGCCGTTAGCGTGCAGAGGATGTGTCAAGCTGATAATACATAGAGTATGCCTGCTGTCATACTCTTATGTATTATGTACTCTTGATATGATTAATAGCGTACTGTTAACATTTTCTAATGGGTCAATTTTATGACACATTTCACGAAAGCCAACATACAGTTAGTTCTGTGGTTACTTTTTCGACAGAGCTGTTGAAGAATACAGTTTATTATAAATGGCTTTCAGCTCAGACTAACAGAATACACTGGACAGAACCGCGTTTCAAGAAGACTATAATCCGAGACTTCGAAAATTAAAATTTAAAATTTTAGAAGATGGAAAAATCGAAAATTAGAAATGAAATTGTTTTCACTACTTCAAGTCAAAGGGCGGCTAATGGCTGTACTTAGGAAAAACCCATATTACATCCTGAGACCACGCTATTCTCTGAAATAAAAACCAGATACAAATAATGCCATCTGAAAGTTGCTGTTATCAAACTTTTGAGTTCTCTTAAACTTTCAATTACAGTATCGGCAACTGCAGTGCCAAGTTACGTTTCCACATCGCGGTTAATATCTGCATCTATATTTTAATTTGCAATAAATGTCAAAGATTAAAACTAAGTTTTAATTGCAATTTCTTGTATGCAAGTTTCATACGATTAACACGCAAAAATGCAAATTCGCCAAACATCCTCAATGAAAACAGTAGTTCGATCTTTGATCACACTTTCTATAAAGAGTTCCCTTTGAGAGTCGCCAGGAGCTAAATTTACATTTTTGCTCATCTGAGCATGTTTATGGAAGTTTGTCAAGCAGGATTTGTCTTAAAACTAAGTCGAAACTGCTAGCATTCTTTGCCAGATTTTCCACTTCTCCAAACCAGTCAGAGATTTCTACGCGCTAACTGACTGAATTCACTCTCCCAAATTCGAGCAGTGCTCGGCCACGGAACCCTATCCTTCAAAATGAAGCGGAGTGCATACGCAGTTGTGCTATATATATACCCAATGAAAAAGCCCTCCAAGTGGTTTACTCTTCTTCTTAGTACTAATGTCGTTATACAGGCTTTATAATTATTTTGAACTAATCATGGATCTAATAATCCAAAATATTGGAACAAAAAATTGTAAGCATTCTAAGCAGTTTTGAAGTTTCGTATTGGTTTGGCGGGAAATCCCAGTGCAATCCCCTGGGGATTTACTTATGTGGTTTGCTGGGAAGCACAAATTGCTACTAACATTAAGTAAGATTGCAAAGGGAAAGATTAGGTTTGTCTGTTTGCTGTTAAAGTTACAAACTGGTGATGGGAAAAACTGGGTTGCTAGTTGTGTCATTCGCTGTAAAATAAACAGTTTTATGAACCCGTGTGTCAATTTTCTTACCATCTCTCGCATGATAACAGAAAGCTTATACCATCAAAACAGGAAAGATATTGTCTTTAGAGCCTGGACTGAAAGTAGGGCTTCGGAAAGAAAATATTGCTGATTACAAACTGTAAGCAATAAATTTTGGACTTAACAAAATATGAATAAGAACAAGAAACATAACCACAGGAAAGCGGGCCTATAAGTCAACGGCTTATTGTACAACCTCAGCAAAGCCTTATAGAATACATGGAATAACCAAAACCTAGCTCTGTTACGTTTAGCAACACTTGAGTGTTTAAGTTAAAAATCTAATCAAACTAGGTGTGCCCTTAGATCTAGTTGAAATTTAAGTTGTGACAGTAAGCTGTTATTTTTTTTATTAATGATATCCCTTGTTCTTTCTTGCTGCAATCCAAAAAAATCAGGTCATCACATGAAGTTGCCTGACAATTGTTGCTAATAATTGTTTCAAGATTTTAGTTTTTTTCAATTTCTAGCTGTTTTCCTTGTCTAAGCAGCGGACATTTGGGTCTCGATTCTCAGCATGGGCTACTTTCAGTTCTGATTAAGTCTATGATTCTAGTAATTCTAGGATCTATTGAAATTCAATTCCTACAAAAATTTGGCACTGCTCGAAATCGAATCACAGACTTTCTGCAGACTCTCTACGCCACTTCAGCATAGAACCTGTATGTAATTCCTTTATTATTACTACACTCTCCATAATTCCGCTACGATTTCCCTGTTAATTTTCAAATTCCCCAGAAGAGAAAAGAAAACATGTCGAAAGATTTTGCAGATTTTGTTTTTGATTTCTCTTGACATAATGAAGGGCAATGCGCTTACGCGTCTTCAATGTTTAACTTACACCTAACTTTTGTAGAACATCTATCTATGCACACCCAGATTTTGAATGTTACAAACAAAATTCGCTAAAAAATGCAACAGACCGTAGAACGAGCAGGGCTTGGTATGTGAAACCGGACCTAAAGAGTTATTGGCCGCCAAAAACTAGTATAATTCTCTTGATCGAATAAAAAGTTTAATAAACCTTTGTTTTTCCGTCAAGGTTATCCGTTGTGGAAGTCACACCTCCCTTGTTTGCTTAGTTCAGTTGGTATCGAATTTCTGCAGTCTAACGGTTGCCGTTAACAGCAGCAATGAGGACGATTTCTTTTATTGCAGGAATCTGTATATCCCTATTCACCGGTAAGAAAACGAAATAATCGGAAAAATTCATGGAATTCTGCTCCAGAATTTCATTTCCAGAAACATTTTTGCTTTCTCCCTCAAAAGGGATAGTCTTGCTAACTTGGCGTTAGGAGTCTGGGGATTTATTTTTATACCGCCGGAGGCGGTATACTTGTAATGGGTTGACCCATCTGAATTCATATGTTTTGCATGTAACTTGCTTGGCGCGGAGGATTTCCGTCCTATCTTCAACACATGTCCTAGTACGCAGGTTTTTTTGCCCAACAATTTTTCTATGATCTTGCAATTTTTAGAGCATTGTTGCAGTCCATTTGCTTCATTTTCTTTGACCCGTAAAATGTTTTGCAAACGATCATTGTTTTGCTTTTCTCATATTACCTAAAATCGGGCGTTATTTGCCTGTCACTTGATTGGCAGAGGTTTAGCAGATCAATAAATCGCTTAAACTGATGTTACAATTTTCGTGTGCAAAGACTGATTTTGCGCTTGCACTATACTTATGTCATTAGTGTTTGCTTTGCTTCAGAAGCTAGATAAAATAAATTGTTTAAAATAACCATATATAGATAAATGATAACTTTCTCTCTCGCAGTTTACTCGATAAAATCTCTATAGTTAGAGTAGTGTAGTGGCGAGGGTGTCCGCTTGGCACTGTTCCGGACACAGATCGAATCCTTCTTCCGGTATAATTTTAGTTTCACAATTGGCAGTGGCAAATGGCAATAAAATACTCCCATTCTTTTGTCTCAGAAATGGTAAATGTCGGAGAGTTGAAACTAGTCAAAAGCTAACGTCACCGTACACTAGAACAGTATGATGAAAACAAACAAAACGTTGAACACATAAATCCCAAACTCTACGGCGGTATTATTCCCCTTTTAAGGGGTAACTTGTTGGAAATTGCTTCCACAAACTTTTTTAAATTAAAAGATTTCCTCCAAATTCCACCGTTGTAGTGCTTAGACCAGTCATATTTCGTGAGCGCAGTCATTTCTAATCAGTCTTATATTACGAATATAAAGTGCTAAAATTTTAGCATTTCTAATCAGTAGATTGCATTCCATCAAATAGGATTGGCAAAAAGAGTAGCAGGGGTAAACTGTGGATTAGCTGATTACCATAGGATGACATGGGGTAAACGATACAGGTACAGGTACAAGAGCATGGTACTGGGGTGAGCCACTCCAGACCGACAAACTAGAACCAGCAAGACCGCCTAGGCGAAAAAAAGGAGTTGACCCTCTCGACCAAAAAACGGGTAAACCAGTCAACGATTCTTTCCAAAAATTGAAAATTTTAAGCAATTTTTGGCAATTGTTTCAAAACGTCTTGTTTTAAAATGCTAAAATTATATAAAATCGCCATTGTTGGAGTTGGAGTAGACCATAAAATCGGACACCGTGTTAACCTATGTTGATTACCGTTTCAATTTTCGAATTGATAACCAGTGGTTACTCATGTCCTAATTCGCAGCATTAGCCTTCCTTGGTTTGGTACTTAGTTGGGTGGGGCTGGGATTCTGTAGGACATTTTGTTGGTGAAGTTACGTGCTCTTCTCTCATTCTTCTGTGGTGTAGTGGTTAGTACTCACGTCTTCAGATCAGAAGACCAGTGATTCGATACACGGCAGGCTGTCCTATCTTTATATTTAATCAAATTAAGATAATACTTTCGCACTCAGCCTCCCTTGATGTCTCTTGACCAACAGTATATAATTACGAAGAGTGGAAAGTTTGGTTCTTTCTGAGCGAAGTGACTTGTGAGATGCTCAACACATTAAGGCCTAAATCGTGGTGGGACCATTTAGGAGTTGGAACTGTTATAGAAACCTTTTGGTTTAGTCGGGTGGAAATGTGACCATACATTAAAAGGGGGTCTGAATCTGGGGGAAGTCTACCCCGAATCTGACGAAGGGTCTACCCCTAAAAAATTCCAAAATTTGAAGGGGTCTTTGAAGGGGCTTTTGAATTCCAAAATTCGGAAAACTTGCAAATTTTTTAAATTTTTAACTAAACTTTTTACGAAATGTTTTAAACAAATCGCTAAAAGTTCTCAAAAAGTGTTTATTTTTCGGAAAAAATCGCTTAGGGGTCTACCCTTTTTTCCCTCCTGGACTGGAGGGTCTTCCTTTTTTCCTTCTCGCTGAGAGGATTCCCCGTTTTTGTCGGTCTAGGGGGATTCCACTCCCCCCGATTCTCTCCAGGTCATCCTGTGTACGTGACGTTGCAGCGCAAAGCAAATGATGTTCAGCATGACTCGATGCTGTAAGCAATTTCTGAGTAAATGAATGAGGCTCCTGTGCATTTCAATTCAAACAGTGGCCCAAAACACAGGTATAGAGCTCCATGTGATAGGATAACCAGGAATAAGATAAAGTTCGGTTAAAATTCTGACACTTTACGGACACTATTTTTGACAGTTATTTTTTGTTCCAAATTAATAGCCTATTTTAGCCTTATCTACACTATTGGTATGCTTTCAATATTTTAGGAAGTCAGGGAAGATTTACCTGCAACAAAGACTCGGGCTCCTGCGAAGACTGCGGGGAGTGCGCCTCTGGACTCGTCTTTGTGGATGAGAGCATTTGCAACAGCTATTGCACTGCCCTAAGTTAGTCCTAATGATATTGTATCATGTGTAGACACATGGGGATTGACACATGTGAAAATGTTCAACTGCAACTGAAACTGAAACTGAAACTAAAGAGCACTACCTATCAGTTTTGTGCATTACAGGATAAGGAAGTCAGTACTTTAAAGGAACTGACTCTAATGGGCCTGTCCACCTGAGTGCAAATGTGTCAAAATGTTCCGGCCAATCGCCCGTCATATGTAGTCTCTCGTCCAACTGTAATGTTAGAGCTGGGTTGACCGATGCGTGTCAAACTACAGAAATTTCGATAAGCAACCGATTAGAAAGAGTGACGTGTTTACTATATCGCCGTCGTCCTTTGCTTCTGCTGTTTTGTTGAAGCACTAAAATAACCGAACGGCTTGGCAGCCGAAATGTGTAAAACATAGGAAAATGAACACAAAAATGAGTAATAAATGGTTGTAAAGCCAACCACAACTCTCATAGATATCAATGTTGGCCGAACACGACAGCCGTGCAAGCTGACGTTAGCGAGCCTAATGCACTGGAATTTCATGTTTCAGCTAAATCAGGCGGCGGTGGAGGTGGAGGAGGTGGAAGCAGTGGCGGCAGCAGTGGCGGAAGCGGTGGCGGCGGTGGCGATTCAGCCACAACTGCGGCCGGTGGCGACGGAGCCACACAGGCTCCCGATGGTGGCGGTGGCTCCGGGATCAACCTCCACATCATTGCGCTGGATTTGAGTCAGCTTCAGGCAGCCCTTGGCGGCGGCAGTGGCGGTGGTGGCGGTGGTGGTGGTGGTGGAGGAAGTGGGGGCGGATCCGAAGGATGGAATCCGGCCCCACCTCCCCCCGGTTCAGGTAATCTGAAACAGTAAAATTGTTAGGTGTGTACCTGAAAGATGCACAAACAAAGACAACGAGAGCATAACTGCCTTTGTACGACCGAGGTCTGCTCCCATCAGACTGCATACGGACTGGCGTAAAAGAATACCCTAATCTGGTACTGCAGTTTGACAGCGAACTCACACTTAACCTTCATTCGACAGTATCTGAGTGGCTCAATCGGTGGAGGCGTCATTGTACTGAATTGAAGGTAATGGGTTCAATCCCCATCTCCGGAAGGATTTTTTCTGGTCTGAGGTGCTGTAGTGATACACTTTGGTTTCGTTCGTTCTTTCATTTGAGCCATACTAGATTTATGCTCTGATCACTTGGTTGAAACCCATAAATTAGCTGAAACATCAACGGCAACATAGAGTGTAAGAGAAAATTTAAGCAGAAGGTAGAATATGCAAAGACCAACAAACTTCTAACCAGACCGTTAAAGTGATGCTTTTTAATTGTTTCAGAAACAAAGCATTTCTGTCAGGCTCCCGGAAACTGTATCGAATGCTGGGGCACGGGCTGTCCACAGGATGCTCAATTCTTCCCTACCGCCGGCCAATGCTGGGCGGGATGCTAATCAATCAATCAATCAATCAGATATCTGCTGATTAAATCAATATCTAGACAAACTAGGATCGTTTTAATGACTGAAAGATGACTACAGAGCGGCCAATTGTTAAAATATTTAAAACCTTTTAAACTTCTATTTCTGTTGCTAGGCTGTTCTGTAGTCAACTTTCGTTTGCTAGTCAAGCATTACAGCCTCAATATAGCAAAGTTGTTGTTACATGTCTCGGTTTTTGTAGATTTCGCAGTATGTCTAAAAGTGAAACTTTAATAAATGCATACTGCTTTACAAGCAGAAGTGGATAAGTGTGCTGCTAGGTAGTTGAGGATGTTGTAGAGTCATTAAAACGGTAGAGTCTTGCTCCCACCAGACTGCGTGGGCGGGCGCGAAAGAGTCTTCTAAAATGTCACTACAGTTTGGAACGAATTCAAACTTAAGGTGGTGATTCCCTTTGGTCACAAAAGTTTGCACCATTATTACTCGTTCATTACTTGGAGTTAAGAAGCCATTTTTATATCAAAATGTAGCTTGACATTTTCTCTTTTTAATGCATGCTACGGAACTAATGTTGCTTTTATAAAATATTTTTAACACATTTTAGAAGAAGTATAATTTTCCAGAATTTTTGCAGACTCAAGTAAATTTTTTCGCGAGACATCGGTTATATCATTCGATACCTCCATCAAATAGCTGGGGACGATTTTTTACTTATTGTGAAATCGCTCTTCGTTATAGAGAAATAAGCTGAAATGTGTGCGTAACCTATATTTTGCCTACTTTTTCCAACTTTGTCAAGCGATTACTTTAGCTAGAAAGCAGCAATCGGGGCAACTAAAAAATCGGCCCTGGGTATATTTGTGCTGAACACATTTGTTCAGTAGCAGCCCTCCACCTTGCATGGTGAATGCTCCACAATCTTTGGAAAAAAATTGGTCGTGTTTTTGCAAAAACTACATTTTTTATGATAGCAGCCTACAGGATAGCAGATGGAAAACGATCATGCGTCGGATAATTTGTCCCTGTGAGACCTTCAGATCGACGCCCTTAGTTTGAGTTTACGGCCTGCGTAGTTCAAGAAAAATTGGATAATTTGATTTCTGCAAAAATGACAAGTTTTCGATGCCAAAACAAGAACATCGGCTATATCTCACGGTAGAGAAAAGCTAGAAACTTACTTTAAAAAGCAAAAATGTGAAGCTCAATGAGATCTTTCGAATGAATATAGTCATAACTGTATAGTAGCTGCCAAACTTTCAGAAACTGGGAAAAACCACTCTGACCGGAAATCTCGAATTTTCGAAGCGGGATTGCGCGGAGGGTGTTAGAATGCCAAAAGAACTTATTTTGGAAAGTTTCATCAAATTTCATCCTGATTTGGACCGTCAACCAATAATATGTGCCCAAAAGGAATCACCACCTTAAGTTGGTTCGGTTGTTCCTGAGTGGCTCAACCGGTAAAGCGTTGACCGTTGATCGTCAAAGGTTGTGGGTTCGATCCCCAGCTCAAGCCCGAATTCTTCGGGTCGGAGATGCAGTAGTGACACGTCTTAGTTAGTTTAGTTCGTTCTTCCATTGGTATTAGAGCTTCTGCCCGTTAAGTTTGAGACTGCTGGTTCGAGACCAGCCAAGCCACAAGCACGGCTTTTTCGGACTCTTGGTGGTTTGTAACTTTCTTTCTTTACTTAATTAGCTCTTAGCTAGACGATGCGATGTATGCGCAGACTAGGTGTTATTGAATTAAGTATTGGTGCTGACCGGGAAGCATCATGGTGAATGATGTTACCTGCAGTTATGTCGGCGGAGAGCTATTAATTGAAATGCTGGCTTCTCCAAACTGAATGTTCTTAAACGTTGATCTGAAGTTTCCAAAATTTTAGTGGTCTCAGTAGAAATTGTGAAAAGAGAATGTGGCATTTGATTGGGATCAGGCATTGACATGGCAGGTGGAAAAGGTCCTTCTGTGTCTCTTCCTGTATCCCGGTCTTATGGAGCACTATTTTACTAAGCTTATAAATTTGTGAACAAAATTGCACATATAAAATCACATAAAGTTCAGCTAATGGTGGAATTTCCAACATTTCTTTTGTCTGAGTACTCGGCCTCCCTACCGACTCCTTTCTGCAGCCTATTTTTTCCGTTTTTAACCCTTCCGAGTGGGTTTTGTAGGCTTCCGCCATCTTAGTCACTATTGATATGCGGGGGGCAGCCTCAGTCGCCAAATAGCACGGCTGTGGCTACCCTGGGCGTGACTGCAATAACCGTACGTCAGGACTGCTTGGGGATCTTGTTTTCTATCCTTGATCCTCGCCTCTCCGCTTCTTGTCTACCATATGGACTGCGGAGGCAGCATAATAAAGGTCTCTCATGAGAACAGAGCGTTTGCCTAGTGCGCAAAATGTCGTGGGTTCGAGTCCCACCGGAGGTCCGAATTTTTCGGACCTTCGGTGGTACATGACTTCTTCTTCTTTCTCTCATGAGAACCTGAAATGCTGGGCACCAAGATAAAAAAATTAGCTCTTAGTATAACTTTAGTGGCATAAATGTTATAGCAGCAGGTTGATTTTTGGTCAACTCTGTTTTCGGCGGTTTCTACGTTTGGAGTGCGCAAAGTTTGTAAAGTACAATGTTCGCGTTAGATTAAAATATTTATTCAAATTAGGCTTAGATTTAAGGAAATTGAACAGTTCCATACCAACTGTAATTTTAATCTTCTTGCAAATGTCCAATACACGTGCAGTAGTTGTTTGGCATAACTTAAAAAAACTTTCAGGTATTTTCTTCAACTTTATCCAGTTTAAACTAAAAATAAAGTACGGCGTTTATTGTTTAGTTAATTTAATTTGATTTGTTAAAGTATTAATATGTCACCGTAAAATAACAATCTTAAAACCAGTGAAGGGTGAAACTGTAAAACTATGCATTTTTAATCAGCAATACGGAAGAAATCTTCCTACGCAATGTTGTACAGTAGTGTGTAATTTAGAATATATACAATCCTTACAAATGCTGAGTTAATAGCCCAGTAGTGAATAAGGTAACAAAACAATAAGATAACGATACAACAGGGAGATGGCTGTAACTTTTTGATTATAAAATTGCATCTGAAGTAGTTTTATAGTTGGGTCTTATCTCGATTACCCCCCCAGTACTCAAAATCCTTAAAACTTGACCAAATGAGCTAAAATTTGGTGTGGGTATGTTTTTGACCACGCTGAGTTCAAATATCGCAAAATTTTTCGATTTCGCGAAATTCGATTTTTTTCGATTTCTAAGGGGGACCAAGGGATACCGAAAAATTTTTTGTCTTTGATTTTGTTGAAAAGATGTATATAGGGGTTTTCGGGGTCGTAGAACACGAATCTGGAGTCCGTTTTTCGTTTCAGCTTTTCGTTAGCTCAGTATAAGCTAAAGATTTAAGCTTAAGATGTAAGCTTATCCTGAGCTAAAGAAAAGCTGAAACGAAAAACAGACTTCAGATTCATGTTCTACGACCCCGAAAACCCCTATATACATCGTTTCAACAAAATCGAAGACAAAAATTTTTTCGGTTTTCCTGGGTCCCCCCTTAGAAATCGAAAAATTTCGAATTTCGCAAAATCGAACAATTTTGCGATATTTGAACTCAGCGTGGTCGAAAACATACCCACACCAAATTTTAGCTTATTTGGTCAAGTTTTAAGGATTTTGAGTACTGGGGGGGTAATCGAGATAAGACCCTTATAGTTTACAGTAGTTGGAGGTGTAGAGCTTCAAGCAAAGGCTGGTGGACCATTATATGAGAACCTAAACGGGAGGCGACCGAGAATGTTGCGAAATCCCTAAAATTAGCTAAACATTTTCGCGTTCTGGTGGAATCTACAGCAAAATTTAATATTTCGCAGCATAGTTTAGCGTTTGCCTTGAATGCTTGGCTGAATGACTGAAACTTAGCTTCTGGCATTGAAGCACTTGAAATAATATTATTCGTAAAATTTTGAAAATTTTCTTTGGCAGGCCGGGCCCGGTTGGGCCAAAAACCGTTTGCCAACGGGCCGGATCGACCCAGTTTTAATATATGCCTACCAATACCATCAAGCCATCAGCTGAACTCCAATATCTGACAGGTCTTTCCCATACCTCCTACCTTTTATGACGATCTTTGTTCCTGCTCCTAAAGGCTATAACTAAATATAAGAGTTATTAACATACTAAGATAAAGTTGTGCATAGCAAATCATGGAAATAATTTCTTCATACTGTGAAATCAACTGTTCAAGTGAGGCCCTAGAACTCCCAATTTTATCATAATTTTGAGTCCTTGCAGAAGACTGGGTGTAAAAACATTCTAACGTGAACAATGGTGCGCTGCAGCGTTCATAAGTGACTCTACCAAAACTACATAGACCTTTATTTTTACTGTCCTAAAGTTAAAAGTTGCTATCAAATAAGAAATGCTACTACTAACGCATAGCTTTTATCACGATAAAGACCGAAGGAAAGCTCAAGATAGGACGTATCAAACCCTGTGCTACACTTGGAACCAGGCCCTAATCGAGAGAAGGGAAGTGGATGTTCAGCATTTTTATTCAAGGTGGGAAATAAAAAAATTGGTCTTAAAGTCGGGGAACGAAGTCAAATGTTCGCATCACTACACAGACGAGCCATCAGCTGAACTAGAGATGAGATCAGGGCCGACTTTTTCGGCCCGGCCCGGCCCGGCCCTGTTCAAATTTTAGGTCTGGCCGGCCCGGCCCGGCCCTGTGTCAAAAATTTCAGGCCCTGGCCCGGCCCGTCCCTGAGCGCCGTTTAAGTCTGCGCGGCCCGGCCCGGCCCTGAAAACCCATGATTTTTAAAAAAAATTTCTATAAAGTGTTGAGACACTTAGAATTTTGTGTTCTGCCGCTTTATCGTATTCTCGAGATTCAAAGTCGATGTTCTCTCAAAAAACAGTGCATTACGAATATTTCAGCATCCTAAATTGCTAAGGAAATTAATACATGTACTAAATTAGCCTGAGGTCGATTTACCAAAATAGTTAAATGTTTTGCATGTTTGAGTGTTTGTTTGTTTGTTGTGTAAAATAGAATTTTAAACTTCAGTTACTCGAAAGCTGATGTATACACGGAGGCACTCTTTATCTACTAAAATTTCAAAAACTGTACACAAACTTAAACAATATTTGGTACATGCAGTCTCATTTGATACAAAGAAAGCAAGAAATTTTGAATTTAGGAAGGCAAAAACAAATATTAGAATTCGAATGTGTATGTATGCAATAAATTAATGTGAAAAACGTCAAGGCTTGGCAGGGCCGAACAGGGCCGGGCCGGGCCGGGCTTTTTTCGTTGGAAGCTGCGCGGCCCGGCCCGGCCCTTACTAATTTTTCCTCAGGCCCGGCCCGGCCCGGCCCTGACTGGAAACCAGGTCTGCGCGGCCCTGATCTCATCTCTAAGCTGAACTCCCATATCAGGCTTATCAATCTTTCCTTCGCCTGCAAACTCTCAGCTGAACAATCGAACAGCAGTTAGAAATATCAGAAATGTCTGAATCTCCAATGCGGATCACTAACTAGCATCCAAGTTCAAAGTAGTTAGAAAAGGCATTCCCAATATTTTTGGTTAAACAAACATGTATGTCAATACCAATAAAAACTTACTTCAGCAATTGTTAGCAAGACAAAAACAGTAGCTACGGAGTAGGATGTAGCAAAATTCTATAAAAGTTTATATTTATAAACAACATTCATTAGGTTGACAGGTCTACTGAGACAACATAATCCCATAGTAATTTGCTACAAAAATTTCGTTCTACTTTACATCTGTGCAGTCATTTTTTGTTCAGTGCAGCGTTTATTGCAGATGTTTTTAACATCCCCCAGGCGCACCCGGTTGGGATGACAGAGCTACGTAGGCTATTCCTCAATCTAATTTCTTGGAACAAAAAACATCTGAATTTACCGAAAACAAGGATCTGTTGTTTTAAAACAAACTTTTAGAAGGTGTTAGTTATTGCTGTCTTTGCTGCCTCAAGAATGCAGTCGCACCTTCTTCTTGCTCTGTCAGTTATTGCTATAGGTAGGTAAGACAAAATTGTGTTTATTTTTGGAAAAACTTGGCTAATCTACTTTCATTGGCTAAAATTAACAGAATCTGACTGAAACTTTGTTTGGATTCGACCTGAACTTGGTGGTTGTGGTTGTGGACAGAAACTTAGCCATCAGCTGTATCTCAGAAACCTTTCAATGTAGTGACAATTGCCAACTTTTCCGAAATAGGCATGTCAGAAGCACCATTCTACGTGAATTGAGCTATGAACACCCAAACATGTCGTTTCATTTGACTGCGTTGCAGTATTCAATTTTTTCCATCCTATAGCGGCGATAATGGCAAGGTCTACTCAGAATTGTCAGAGGCAACTTATTGTCTTGATTTGACAAATCTTCATTGTAAACATTTTGAAATAGTTTGCAGCCGTTGCTTTACAGCATGCTGTAGCTGTTTTGCAGTTACGGTTTGCGTTGGCGTCATGGCAGACGATATCAGTCTATGAAATGGATACTCTGTCTGTTTTACTTTTCAGGAAGTGTGGACGGGAACTTTCACTGTGATAAATCCTCCTTTACCTGCCAAGACTGCGGACAATGTCCGAAAGACGATACCTCGCTCGGCTTGCGATTCATTGATCAGGGAATCTGTGATGCCTATTGTGCGGCACTGAGTAAGTTTGGACCCTTCTAGAACAAAATTTTCTTTTATTCATTCACATTCATAGGATAACGTGGGGGAATGGCGGTGCAGACCCCCCAGACTGACAAAACAACGGGTGGACCCCTTCCGCGAAAAGGAAAAAAGACAAACCTTCTCGTCCAGAAAGAAAAATGGGGTAGACTCCTCAGCGATTTTTACCAAAAATTGGTGATGTTTTAGGAAATTACAACGATTTCTTCAAAAAATTTCCTAAGAATCGCTAAAAATTGTCATGTTTTACTAATTTTTCGAGGCAGTCCCCCTTAAAATTTTGACTTTTTCAGGGGTAGACCCTTCGCCGAGGTCGGGACAGACCCCCCAGAATCGGACCACGTGTTAATGCATGTTCAATGTATGTGTAAATTTGTCTTGGCTTTGTTATTTGTTTGTTTGCATGCTTGCAAACCAACTGTTGAAGTGAACACTTTTATTGGGAGCCCGTGCGTAGACTGGCTGGTGCTAACGGGAGATAGATCTTGGAAACCCAACTAATGGTGGTCTATTGAGCGAGATCTTTGAAAAACTTGTACAAGGCTATGACGGCTAGTTTCTGCATGTCCAGCGCATACGGAAGCTGATGTTATATAGACATTAGTACTCTGACTACAGTAAACTATTTGTGAATCGTATCTGGTCTTGACATTCTAATAAAAAAACTAAAAATACGGTTGAAATCAATACTTCAGAAATCAATACACAGACCCTTATAAATACGTATATCGCACAGTGCCTGTACCGTGCATCAAAAGGTATCTATGGCTTAAAATTTATGTTTGCACAATCTGTATCTGTCAGTATCTGTTTGGACAATAACTGAACACAAACAGACTGTGGTTTCTCAACACGACAATGACTTTAAACAAATCATTTAAGACTGTTAGACATTCAAACTTTCACAATCAAACTGCAACCATTCGGTTTTACAGAAAATGCCGGCGGGGGTGGAGGGACCAATGGAGCCGGATCAGCAACAACCGCCGCAGCGGCCAATGGAGGCGACACTGCTACCACTGCAAGTCCTAACCGTGGTGGTACTGGCGGAGGTGGCGGAACCCTCATTATTCTACTACTGGCGGGGGCAGCCGGACAGCAGCAACAGAAACAGAAACAACAACCAATGCAACAGCAGAAACAACAACCAAAAAAGCAACAAACATCCATGGGAAGCTCTAACTGGAGCCCTGCAGCCCCTCCTAGCGGGACTAGTAAGTTACACGTAACTAGTGTTTAGTTAGGGTGACCAAAGCGTACCATTTTTTACTAGTTTTATCAAACTTTAGTGTCACCTGTAGTGGTTACTGAGCATTGCATGCTTCAGTCGGAATTGCAGTTACTGCCTTCAGTTGCAGATATTTAAAAATTAGTAGGCGTGTCATCGAGGTAGACATTATATTTGGAAAGGAGTTGTATAATAGGAAACAGTTGGATGGATAAATTTATAGTTGAGCCTAGAAAAATTAGGTACTCTGTTAATTCTGGGAATGAGTTAAATGATTACAATATGTTATGACAAAGAATTGTTTAAGAATCTGCGGTATGCAATGCACATATTCTTTTGCCTGCCTCTCCTACATTGCATAAGGCTTCTAATACAAATTTTAGTGAAACGAAAAACGAATTCGAAGAGAGCATATTAGTGAAACGAAATTTGTCAAGTTTGACCTTTACTTTACTTTCAGAAACAAAACATTTCTGTGCATCACCAGGAAAATGCGTAGAATGCTGGGGCACTGGATGTCCAGCTGATGCCTGTTTCAAGTCATCGGCTGCAGAATGCTGGTCATCCTGTTGAAAAAAGCTGATCCAGTAAATCATTGCAATTATTCTGACGACTAGTAAACTACAATATTTAGCTTTACTGCTTTTACTTACATTTCGCAAAGCCATGTAGTAATAAATTAATGCTTGCCCGAGTTTAGTTCCAGACATGCAAGTAATAATACGTAAATAAAAAAAAGCTGCAAGTAAAAGCAGACTACAACATGCAATTACAAAACATTCAATTTTCTTTGAAAAGTAGTCACAAGGAAAATATGAATAAACAAAATAGTTGTCGTGTTGACATTTTTGGCGTGTGAGGAGTACTATGCTCTCAATGGTATGTCCTACAGGCAAAGATGCTCTACGCAATTGAGAAGATGAATAATAGGACTTTATTGATACTAAAACGGAGGGAGATCAAACTATTCGGATGCTTGGTTCCTAAAGCCAATCTGAATTTGGAACACCCAGCAAGCAAACTACAGTTCCAATTGTATGTACAGAGGGCATCCAGAAAGAACCAAACCGTCGTTAGCTACTCACTCGTCAGCGTCACAGAATGCTTTGAAACTTTGGCCTTGTCCTGCAGGATTTTTTAACTTTGGGTTACTGTCTTACGATTATTGGTCACTTTTGCTCTGATCGTTCAGTCGTTGGTTCCATCTTGACTTTAGGGCCCAAATCCGTTATCCGGCAGGTGCACAAATCGTCATGCAGGGAGACTGCACAACTTCTAAATTTGTGCAGAATTTAATTTACAACTAAAATGTGATACTTTGGAACTCATGCTGCAGGCCTGAATTCATGTGGGAGCTGTTACTTATTTCAGCCTAAATACCTTAATCCAAAATCCGGCAGACTGTTGATTTACTATTATACTATCATCCCACTTCTCAAAATTCATCATTCCCGAAGGACCTTATGCATTGGTTAACATCAGGTGTTGTCAGGAGTATTTCCGTTGAGAGTAAAGTCAAAAATCTCAGTCGGACAGCTAAACGAGTTGCTGTTGTAGTGGATGTGCTCTGCATGGAAAACTTCATTTCCGAAGGGCCTTGTGTGATTAAAGTTTTAGCAGGTAAACATGTTCAAGTGTTGGTGGAAAAATTTAAAATTTTGTTGTCCAAGGCCCTTCGGGAATGAAACATTACAAGAACAAAAAGTGCTCCTTCGTCGCATGTAAAATACATATGAGTCTTCGTAGGCAGGTTGTACATAAGCAAAAACTAGCCTGTAAAATATATATGAGTTCCGTTGGGAGGTTGTGAATTAAGGAAAACAAGTTGCAACCGCTTAACATATGAGCCTGTCCTACAACGAGGCTAATATTGGCGTATGTCATAATATGTACGAATAATTTGCAGATATACGTATATTTTACTTTTATATAAATATATACTGCATAAAGCTTGTCATTACAAATTGACCTTCACACATCTTGTTGATCAGTCATTATAGTGTGCATACGCTCCATACGGCATTCCATGAGGCGCTCTGACTCAGAGCCAATTGGGAACGCATTGTGCGTGTGTATAATGTGAAAGTGTTCCGAGAATGCATTAGGTGTACTGTGTACCACAGCGTATCGCGAAATATTAGATGTGCCATAGTGTTTCAGGAAACATCAGGTTGCATGTACAGTTCAGCTTGAGCAGTCGTAGTTCACTTCAGTCCATTTCTTCTGGGCCACAACGTCTATTCATTTCTTCCGTAGTGAGGATGAAGCTGAGGTTCTTTAATGAGGCTTTAATGTGGAATGCACTGTGACGCCAATATGAGCCTCGTTGTAGGACAGGCTCATATGTTAAGCGGTTGCAACTTGTTTTCCTTAATTTACAACCTCCCAACGGAACTCATATGTATTTTACAGGCTAGTTTTTGCTTATGTACAACCTGCCACGAAGACATATGTATTTTACTTGCGACGAAGGAGCACTTTTTGTTCTTGTTTTCCATTATTTTATATATGTATGCTCCTGAACTTACGAAAACATATATTTCAACAGCAGCGCGCAAGCCAACCACAGCTCGTACCGCGTACACTCTACAGCCACTTTGGGTACGCAGCTCTATGACAAAAGTTGCTCAGCTCGGTTAGCGCTTTTATTTGATGCCAAATTTGACCAATTTTGAAAATTTTCATTTTTGACCACATGACTTCCCACCGACCTGACCTTCCAGACGGCAAGGTGGAACCAGCACAGTAAGATGGGAGGGTCGGACGGCAAACGGACACCGGGAATGAGCTGGGTGCCCCAGAAAACACCTATAGACAATGTTTTGAGAAGCTATGTACAGTCCTATACGGTGTTCCCGGAAGTCGGTACCGACCGGACTCTCCAGACGGCAAAGTGGAACCAGCACAGCAAGACGGGTCGGTCGGACGGCAAAACGGACACCGGGAATGAGCTGGGCGCACCAGAAAACCCCTACAGACAAAGTTTGGAGAGGCTAAGTAAAGCCTACTATGGACCTGCGGGAAGCGGTTACCGACCTGACCCCTCAGACGGTCAAATGGAACCAGCCCAGCAACTTGGATTACTCGGGCCGCAAAACTGATAGCGGGAATCGATTCTCCGTCCCAAAAAATCTTTGTATGCAAAATTTGAGCCACCCATGTAGCAAAATAAGCGAAAAAATTAAGTTCAAAGTTCGACCCAAAATTCACCAACTTTGACCGGCCAGTACCCAAACATTACGCACAGAGCCGGAAAATCATATAGCATTTTAACGACCCCGATATGCGTACTGTTTAATCATATAGTCAGTATTCCTCCATATATAGCCCAGTCTGACTTATTAAGGCACCTTTGAAGCATACTTTTTGGCCATTTTAGCGTTTTGGCCGACTTTGGCCACCAGCCAAAAAATTTTTCCGGTTCCGGGAGGCATAAAAACTAGCTTATTTTCTTATTTGTGATTTGTACTACAAGAATATTTATGGGTTTTATAGGCAAAAAGTTTTCTATCTGTAGTTATTCAAGCTACAAAACCCCCTTTTATGAGACATCAAAAGCGGAGCAACCGGAAAAAAACATCAGTCTCGTAAGCCATTTTTGGGGCAACTTTTTAACGGAAAGTGGTACGGGGATGAAACTTGGTAAATATACTAAACTCGACACGTACAATTTTTTGCGCACATAATCTGCTCAGCTTCTGCGCAGCCTTGTTTTACACGGTCATTCGACCATTTTCACTCATATTATAGGGGTCGCTACCGCGACCCCTATGATAGGGTTCTAGCGATCTCCTTAAAATAGCAACTTAGACATTTAACAAATGACAATAAGCTAACTCCGTATCTTGTTTACGTTGTGATACATGTACATTTATATACGTTAAGATACGTTTACATGCTATAAGTTTCCTTTAATAGGGGACCAAACAAAAATTAACTACCAATACGTTTTCTGCATAAATTTGAATAACATAAAGTAAAACGAGAAACCACAAGTGCAAAGAGTATCCATAGTCTTAACCGCTAGGTAGCACAAGTACAATAGCCTACAAGTACCTTGAACAAGAAAACAAACAACTACTCGGCAACCAGAATAAAGCATAGGCAACAAATAACAACAACAACGAAAATAAAGCATGTTCACGCTTTTGCATCTTTCAAGATAGGCCAAATCCAAGGTAATGCATTAAGCTTAAGACCTTTAGGATAGTTGTATCGAAAACAAAACTCGTCCAACAGGGCTCCTCTAGAATGCTTTTGGACGTCATGAGCTGCAGCAATGAACTGCTTCAAAACGCCCCAGGCTCCTTCGATAGCCTGAGTATGCGTTCCGTCCTCAGCGACGAATTCCTCAAGAATTATGTGACAACATAAACCTAAACAAACCGTCTATTTAGAAATGTGCATTTAGAATTGTGCATGAATTTAATGGTGAAATGTCCAAAAAAAATTATTAAACTTATTGTGTTTACATGACTTCAAAAATAGCGTTTCAAACTACGGACTGTCTAATTCTTTTGTATAAGCTTTACATACACTTCTATTGAAATTTTTAAAAAATCATCAAAATTGCTACACAAATTTGAAACTCTAATAATTTCATTAGCAAAAACGTAACAACAAAATTTGGAAATATTGCTTTCTATTTCTGGCAAACTAACAGCAGTAAACGAAACAATTGTCTATTATCAAAAACCGAAGTTATATATTTTCCATTTTCTATGTTAATTTTTATATCTAAAACGTCTGCTAGTGGAAAATGTTCATTTACTAAGTTCAGTTCCAGATCCGCTGGGTAAATGAGTTTCCAAAGTTCTATGAAAATTCCGCCATCATTAATAACCGTTATATCGTCAATATATCGAAAAGCATATTTAACTAGTTAAAGAGTTTTATAATCGTTACGATTAATAGTCAGAAGTTTAATAAATCTGAATTCGAGAACAATACAAGATTTGCCAAGAATGGATCACAACTTGTACCCATCGGAATTCCTATTTTTGCCTAAAAACTTTACCACCTACACAAAAATATGCATTATTTACCAAATACCAACCATTGCAATGTTAAATGTGCTGTGTAATATGTTAATCTAATATACGTATGGTTTAAATCTATTTTCACAAAATATATGTTTTGTAAAGTCCTCCTTTCGGGTCAACACAACTGTATGAGTGTGTATAATGTATGAGTTTCACATCCTCTTTGAAATCTTTTAAACCGCTCAAGAAAATTGTAAAACTATCAGTGGACTGCACCAAATGTGAATAAAATCTGAATAAGCTATTCAGAAGTTATTCATGAATAAAATCTGAATAACTGACTATTCTGTTGCACCAAGTTAAATCTGCATAAAATGTGAATAAAATCAGAATAAGTAGTGCCAGTTATTCAGATTTGATTCTTACCTCGGAGTAAGAATAAAATCTGAATAACGCTTTATCTCCAAAGAATTTATAGTGATAAGTAATTTTGTATTTTCTCTGGCGTTTCTACGTTTCAGAAAAATGTGTGTTGGTGTCGTGCTCTGAAATGTTTGTGTTTTTGTTTAAAGAAGCAAATCTCGACTCAAAACTGGTTCTTCGAAAAACAATGTTCAACAGAAGCTTTCGAATGTTATAATACGTGAAACGTGGTCACTTAATTTTAATTAAAAATTTTCTGCTTTATTTTGCTTTATAGATTAGTTTCACTGTGCTTAAACCAATTATATAATTAAATAAATAAAAGTGCAGACCAGATTGTCAGCAGACATGTTAGCAATTTATTTCAAGCGTTAGGGATTGGAACAAGAATCTGAATAAGTGTAAACAGGGCAAAATGTGTGTGAATAACATCTGAATAACTGTCGAGTTTCTTGCTATTCCATTGGATAGATGCTTAATCCTTCCGGCAGAGGATTGGTCAGTTCTTTGTCACGTGGCTGAATATCAGAATAAAATCTGAATAGTGATTCAGATTTTATTCTGAGAATAACAAAAGATTAGTTAGTCACATTTTGGTGCAATGAAAAATATGAATAGCTCGAGGATATAATTAGCTATTCAGATTTTAGACTTATTCTGAGAATAGCTATTTAGATTTGGTGCAATCCACTGTATGTTGGAATATATAATCCACTTAAAACTGTTGAAATCATTGTGTGAGTGTTAAATGCCTAAGGGGGAAAGGATTACATGCTGACGTCATTATGCTAAACTTTCCTCCTTACACGTAATAAATCTTATTACATATGCGTTTAAATGCATTATTAGCTAGGGTGGAATCTAGCATCGGGGGAAAAGTAGCATACGACACCGGCTGCCAGCTGAACGGCCAGACACTCAGCCGGGTCGGTAAGTGGCAACCCTCTATCTTGCAGAATAGGAATTCCGATGGGTAAATGCTGCACAATCGCTGGAAAAAATTTGGTCATGTTTTTGCAAAAACTATATTTTCTATGATAGCAGTGTACGGGATAGCAGTTAGAAAATTATAATATCACGGATAATCGACCTTCAAATTGACGCCCGTAGTTTAATTTTACGGCTTGCTTAGCGCAATAAATGGCGGATTATTCGATTTCCGCAAAAATGACAAGTTTTCAACGAAAGAATAAGAAAATCGACTATATCTCAAGATAGCGAAAAGCTAGAACGGTGCTTCAAAAAAAAAACAAAAATGTAGAGCTCAACAAGATCTTCCGAATGAATATAATCGTAGCTGTGCAGCTACTGCCTAACTGCCAAAAATCGGCAAAAACGACCCTAAACGGAGACGTCGGGTCGGAGCAGCTGCCAAACGCTCAGAAATTGGGAAAAACCACTCTGACCGGAAATCTCGAATTTTTGAAGCGGGATTGAGCGGAGGGTGTTAGAATGCTTAGAGAACTTAGTTTGAAAAGTGTCATTATATTTCATCTTGATTTGAACCGTCAATCAACAATATGTGCCCAAAAGGAATCACCTCACCACCTTAAACCCATTT
>JASAND010025345.1:0-7500 GCA_030248195.1 Trissonchulus latispiculum
GAATAAAGGCCCCCTTTGCGCCATGCGTTATCTGGCGCAGCAGTAAGGTTTCAGAAAAGGTAATTTAATGCTGATAAAATGATGTGTGAATATATAGTTTGAGCTTCGACAAATGACTTTCGTAAATGACACGGGATACGTTAGCTCTGAAAAAGAGCAATTGTTGAACATATTTTTGCACTTACGTTTAAATTTTCGAGCTGAAGTGCTTAAAAATTTTAAGTAATTGTAGATTTCGATTCATCGTTTTGATCATTGATGAAGTTGGGCTTGGCTGAGAAGAGTAATAGACATGGGGGGTGAAAAAGGTCCCCCTGTGTCTATTACAATTTGAGTTAAAATAGTTGTTCTTTGCCACATTGGAATTTTTAAACCTAAAATCTTATTTTTTTAACCATTATTTCAGAGCTTCTCAGACCGCATTTTTTCAATCTTTCCTATTTTAGAGCTTGGCCTCCCCTACTCCGACTCCGCTTCTGCAGCCTATTTTTTAATCCCTCTTGCCTCCCAAGCAGGCTATTAGCTTTCCGCCATCATAGTTGCTATTACCAAGCGGGGGGCAACAGCAGTCGGCTTCACGACTGCTGCTGCCTTGGGCGTGACTGCGGTGCTTCGGTGCCAATAACCGTATGGTAGTTCTGCTTGGGGATCATGTTTCCGTCCATGATCTTCGTCTCTCCGCCTCTTGACTGCGGTCTGCGGAGAGCACCACTTACGGGCCACGCCGTGTGCCTAAATAGTGGGTGAGCCCTGACCAAAAAAAATAATTTTCTATTCATATGTGTGGCTTAGGGTCTTGGGTCGTTGGTCGCGGATCGCGAGTCAGGTGTCCCCGGGACGCGGGTACCCGCGGGTCACGAAATTGCGACCCACTTCCAACTTTGCTCAAACTATAAGTACGACCAAATAATGTGTGTACAAACTTTGACCGTTTATAGCAGATTAGCCTTTGGAGCAAACCCCAACAATGTATACATTTTTAGTGTCGTGAGGAACTACCGGTTTTGAAAATTCGGAGAAATCCGGAATTCCGGGTTTTATTCACGGAAAATCTAAAATGTTTCGTTTTTCGCCTAATTTTTATTGCTATCGAAATTTTGTTTCCACGATCGAATAGAGCTGGGCCAACTGCATATTTTTGCTCCTACAAACTTTTCACGAAAATGCACCCAATTTCCGGAATTCCGGATTTTCAAAATTCCCGAATTTTAAAAACTTTTTCCGTAACCGACAAGATGTGTATCATTCGAAAGCTCTTAACGATCTGAACAACTTATATAATAAAATGAACTCTTGAAAGTACACTCAATTCCCGGAATTCACTAAAACCGGATTTTGCGGATTTTAAAAATTTTCTCCAATATCCCACAATATGGATATTGTTTGACAGCTCTTGATGAGCCGATTAACTTTTGCCATAAAACCAATATCTGAAAATGCATCAAATTCAAATTCCCGTAATTCACGAAAACCGGCTCTAACACTAGTTTTTTCCTTAATATCGGGAATTTGGTGCATTTTCAGATATTGGTTCTATTACAAAAGTTCTTCAGCTCATCTAGAGCTTTCAAATAATACCCATGTTGTGGGGTATTGGAACAAATTTTTAAAATCCGGAAAATCCTGTTTTTGCGAATTCCGGGAATTTAGTTCATTTTCAAGAGGTTCATTCTTTTATAAAAGTTGTTCAGGTCGTTAAGAGCTTTCGAATGATACCCATCTTGTCGGTATACGAAAATGTTTTTAAAATTCGGGAATTTTGAACACCCGGAATTCCGGAAATTGGGTGCATTTTCGTGAAAAGGTTGTAAGAGTAAAAATATGCAGTTGGACCAGCTCTATTCGATCGTGGATACAAAATTTCGATAGCGATAAAAATTCGGCGAAAAAAATTTGAATGAAATTAAATGAATTAAATAAAATCCGGAATTCAGGATTTTTCTGAATTTTCAAGATCTCGAGTTCCTGACGATTCTAAAAATATGTACATTGTTGGGGTTTACTCCAAAGGCTAATCGGCTATAAACGGTCAAAGTTTGTACACACATTTTTGGTCGTACTTATGGTTTCAGTTTCAGCCGTCGGCCTGTAACAGTTTCAGCTTAAGTCTTAGCTTCAGTGCCTGAAACATCACTAACTGGCAGCAGTCAAACATCTACCTAAGTATGATTGGTATAGATCTATATGCTGACCTACACTTCACTACAATGTACAAAATTGAGAAAAAGCTAAGAAAACATTTTGTCGGTTATAAGTCCTTATTAGACGTATATTTGCAACTTGTTGTCACTGGAAATGGGTCTGAGCTAACGTTAGACTAACTTTGCGTTGCATTTTCGAAAACTGATAGGTCAAACATGTTGACACCATAAACCTGTTCAAAATATGTTTCGTTGAGACGTAATTAGTTCAAACCTATAACCGGCACAAATTTCAAATGGAGCAGTGCACTACTCCCAGCATAGGAATAGCTATGAAACTGCAGGGAACATAAATAATATAGCCAAATATAATAATTATTATAAAATAATAATATAATAATAAAATATTATAACCTAGTGCATTCCAACACAATTTTTGGTTAGGGTTTAAGGACTTCTTTACCATATCTGCAAAATTAATTGATTTTACTCTTAAGAGGGGGTGGGTCACGGTCACTTATGTCAAAAATCGGATTTCGCTCATTTTCGCATATAATATGCCCCATACTCGAGAACAAGATAAAATATTACTGTTCAAAATCAAACTGTTGAACATATTTAAACAAATATAACAAATCAAATCAAGCAATTTTTAAAACAAGTTTTTAAATCCTGATCATACATTAACATAGGGTCGGATCCTGGGGAGCTTGTCACAAGAAAATTCTGAGTACCTTGAACCAAAATTTTCTAGGGGGGCTTGTAGCATAAGCGTAAAATTAACGCTAATATATAGTAATATAAACTCAAAATTTTTAAAGAAAGTAAAGAAAACTGTAAGGGAAGCAATCATAGGAAAGATTGATAAGCCTGATATGGGTAGCCGGGTAGCCGGGTAGGTAGAGGCGTTACATGTGTCGAGGCTGCCTCAGGACCCGGATTGGACTCCTGTCTCCGGTCATCCAGCAGTTGCTTCTGGTTGGTTGGATCTAAAGGGGTCTGGAACGTGTGTCGGGGGAGCACGGATCCCTTGGGCTCAGAATGCCCTGCGCTGGATGCGCTCTCGGTTCGATTCCGAGTTGAGTAAGCCGCGGGCCGCGTCTTCTAGAAACCCGGGGGAGATGTAAGGGAAGCAGGCATAGGAAAGATTGATAAGCCTGCTATGGGAGTTCAGCTGATGGCCCTGTGGTGTAGTTGGTTAGCATGTCTGCTCCGGAGTCAGAAGGGCCGTGGTTCGAAACCCGGCTGGGCCAATTCTTTACCAGTGGTGCAACCAGGGCACGCTTAGTCCCTGCCAGTGATGAGATCTGTACTGGAAGCAATATAGACAGCTGATCCTCTGACTCTTCGCTCGAGGGCTATGCAATTGACTGTACGCGAGCCTACTCAGGCCGAGATTGATGCAGTGCCTCATGAGTTTCGTGTGCGCGCTGCCGACCATGCCATGGGACCACCAACTTTCCTGAAATATTTACAACACGCCTTAATGGGTCGAGAGGATGAGCTGGTCGAAACGATCGGTTGCTTATGAGAAAGCTTCGCAGGATCCTTGGTGGAGCATTGGCGCTCGGCTTCGCCAGGATCTGAGACCGGATGATATTCGCACCTATATTCGTATCTGGATCTTCGACCCGGATCGATGGGATGGTCGGAACATCCAAGGTTGTCTCTACACGAAATGGATTTGTGGTTCATGCAAGCCGGTCCGGATGAGCTGTGGGTTGACCGGTACAATCGACAACCCCTGCCGGACGATGAGATGGAGGCCTATCGCAAGGTCGTCCGTCAACGCATCCAGGCAGCAGCCGAAAATTATCGTCAAGGATAGCCCGCGCCGCCTTTTCATCACAAGGACGCGCCGGCTGTGCTTCTAAATCAGCCGATCGACCTTAGACCTAATCGTCATGGGATCCACATCATGGGTTGGGCGCCTGAAGGGCAGGAGAAGAACGTCTATTCTCCAGCGGCTTACATCATGATTTCCAATCCTTTGGAACCCCATCCGCGGGATGACCATCGCCCTGCGGACATTATTCTGGTCGAATACTGAGGGGGCGTCGCCCGATTTGACCCGACTTTTATCGGACTTTTCTTTCCTTATCAGTGACTGGTCATGCCGAAATTCACTGTTTTGGACCTAATTTCCTGATCCTACCATCATTGTGACCTTTTTCATTGGATTTGGTCTTGCCATCGTCCCATTCCACCCCAAATGGACCGGCGACGCCGAATTCCAATTCTCGGATGCGACTTTTTCACTTGATCTGATGATCCTGAACCATATATAGATCTGTGTTTTACCTCAATTTTTGAATTTTTTCTGTGTTTTTGCGAAAGAGACGCTTTAGTTTACGTATGTTATTTTGTTTTTGTTTTATCACTCGTGTATTCCCCTAGTCGATTTCGAACCTGTAATTTCTTGTTTTTTCTAGTAGTCAGTCTAAGCTCGACAAAGCTTTAGTAATCTCGTATATACTAGTGTAATGTAAATTCGTAGTTTTGTTATTTAGTACGTCTATTTTAGTTGAATTTTGCTACAATCCGTATTTTTGTTGTTTTTTCAAGGCGGGGCCTTCAAGGCGTGTGCGTTTTTTCAAGCCCACATGTAGTCCTTCTACCAGGGCTGGTGGACCAAGAAGAAACCGAGGACAAGCCCGAACGGGAGGTGTCAGGCACCCTCGTATCCACGAAGCCAGTACCTAGAAGAGAGAAGGGAAGAGGGAGGTTCAGCTTTTCATTCACCATTGAAAGTAAAAAATTGGCCCAGCCGACGATCGAACCACGGCCCTTCTGACTCCGGAGCAGACATGCTACCGCTTCACCACAGGGCCATCAGCTGAACTCCCATATCAGGCTTATCAATCTTTCCTATGCCTGCTTCCCTTACATCTCCCCCGGGTTTCAATTAAGACGCGTCCCGCGGCTTACTCAACTCGGAATCGAACCGAGAGCGCATCCAGCGCAGGGCGTTCTGAGCCCAAGGGGTCCGTGTTCCCCCGACACACGTTCCAGACCCCTTTTAGATCCAACTAACCAGACGCAACTACTGGGGGACCGGAGACAGGAGTCCAATCCGGGTCCTGAGGCAGCCTCGCCACATGTAGCGCTTCTACCAGGGCTGGTGGACCGAGAAGAAACCGAGGACAAGCCCGAACGGGAGGCGTCAGGCACCCTCGTACCCACGAAGCCAGGACCGAGAAGAGAGAAGGGAAGAGGGAGGTTCAGCTTTTCACTCACCATTGGATGTAAAGAATTGGCCCAGCCGGGATCGAACCACGGCCCTTCTGACTCCGCAGCAGACATGCTACCGCTACACCACAGGGCCATCAGCTGAACTCCCATATCAGGCTTATCAATCGTTCCTATGCCTACTTCCCTTACACCAGGCCTAGGCCCCACACCCATCTAGATAAACAAAATTGGGCCAGGCACTACCCCAACATGCGAAAGCGACTGTGGCGTGGCACTAAGTGAAAAAATCTTAAGAATCAACAACGTGTGAAACGTTGATCATAAGATAACTTCTTTGAACGTCTTGAATGCAATTAATTACACAAACAGCAAGCAGAGATATGCAAGAATAAAATGAACAGATATATCACATATGCACTGTTACTGTTACCTATCTACCTATATCTATCCACAGTACATTCTACATTAATAATGGAATCCGTTATTGTTGGAATACGAGAGTTTACTGGACCTATTACTATTATAAATTAGCCACAAAGTACTCATGCAATTAAGCCCACACTCAAAAAGTGTAGATTAATCAATGTTAGTCAAAGGGGGAACCATCAGCGCCAAAGTGGGGGTAACGGATGGCTCACCCTGCTCGACTGGCAAATGATAGAGAAACACCGCCGTGTTAAAAGTTTTGCTAACCCATGATATTGTTATGACAAAGCTTACGTATAGAAAGGGTTGCTACTTCCTCCATTGGGCAAAGGTAACCACCTTAGTCAGTTCTGTTATGTGGGATTTCAAAATCTCCAAAAATTCCCCTCAAATTCTACCGTATACCGACAATAGATAATTGAATTTATGATGCGTGGACTCCATCCAACAGCAGCCAATCAAAATCAGAAAAAGTGGAGGACTGCAAAAATATCTGTGAAATCATTGAAAGCTAAATTTCATTTCACAAAGTACAAAATTTTAAATAGCGAAATCCAGTTTGTAGATCATGCATCGTTATCAAAGAAAATTTGTTTCGACTTGTCATTGCTGCGAATGGTTGAGCGCTTAAGCTGGCCTGAATTGGCATCGAATATCTCGTCAGTACCTAATCGTTGTCTAAACCTGCTTCAAGCAATAAATTTGTACTCAGCGCTCCTGGTGGCAACTGAACTGTTTCAAACTTGTAACCGGTTCAACTTTGAAATGAAAGTACTGCAAATGCAGTCTTCTATTCATGTCATAAAATTGCATCTAACAGTGAAATTAGGATATCATAACCTGGATTACTACGCAATGTTTGGTTTGGTTTTAGGCTTGAACTTTCAACAAAATCCACAGGATCTTAGATTTAGCAATAATTTCAATTGTGCTATTTTCCAGTCATTTTGAGCGGTGTCCACTCACCCTGAATTTACTTATGAGTGCTGAAAATAAGGAATTGAAACGGTCGAAGATCGAAACGCTGTCAGGAGTCAGACATGCCACTACACCACTATCTCATTCTGGTCTGTGCTCCCGCATACGTTCAAACCATTTCCTTTCACCCTAACCCCGGTCCCTACTTTAAGTCTTGAGTCACTCCTAAAGGACGCCGAACCCGGCTAAGGGCTTTTGTACTCCAAATTTCGTGTATCAACGTACTGTATCAAACGTGTATGAACGTTTGTGAACGTACTTCCTTTCCTTGGTTGCTCTTCTTGCTTTACCTTAACTTCCTTCAGCTGATGCTTCGTACTCCGAGTGACCCAAAATTAACTGAAAGCCTACTCCGAGCCTGCGCCAAACATGTATATACTCGAAATATGCTATGCTTGCGCCAGGCACAGGTTGGCAACAGCAAAATAATTAGAACACACATTTCGTCCAAGCTACAAATATTAAATAGCTAATATTTCATCTTTAGAATTGTGGGGGGTTATTAGAACTGCTGTTATAAATTAACTACAAATACCAACTTGCAATTAGGCCTATGTTCGCTAAGTGGACATCGATAAATGAAATCCTAGGTTTGTATAGGTGCAGAGACACCTATTACATTAACAAGAGCTCTCGCTTCATTGAGAGGTATTTTACCTTGTTTGGCCTGAACTTTACTTGTCCTTATAACCTGACCCCAAATCTAGGGAAGGCGTGCGGATTTAAAAGTTTTAATTTCAAATTGAAAATTTAAGAATTACAG
>JASAND010025345.1:12500-18196 GCA_030248195.1 Trissonchulus latispiculum
ACATTTTTTGGTCAGACTTTAGGTCTAAATTGTTCAGATCTGTTGTAAATCGGTGTAATATACAGTTGGTTGTGATGTTGTATATTGAATTAGATGTTCGAAACCACTCTGTCGCTGTAATGATAGCTTGCAAATAGTTAGTTTTGTAGTGAGTTCTAACAGAGTGAATTTGGATCCAAAACACCCATCAAATTGGTTGCACTATGTTTGGTGTGCTTGGATCTGACAGATAAACTGACATGACATTAACTGTATGTAATGGAACTACATTTAATTTACAATAGCAATACAATTTTACAATGAACAAAGTAGCCAGGTACTTACTACTACTCTCACACCTCTCACGGGCTTACAAGCGACTTTGCATTAGATGGAAACCGCCTGCACTGTACTGGAAAATTAGTTTATTCCCAAGAAATATCAGCTATCACAAATTTACAAAATGGTTTATTCAAACACTATCGTGTCCCGCCAATGGATAATTGCCCACAGTTTATGCTCTATGAATGGAAACAAATAGCGAAATACATCATCCAAAATTTAAATACCCGAAAATAGAAAACTGTAAAAATCTTTGTAAAATCAGTTAAAGCTAAACAATATTTCATGAAGTTCATTCAGACTATCAAAAAAGCGAAAACTAGATCATAAATTCTTGTCAGGAAAAATTTATTTGCAACCTCTTTATCCCATCAAATGGTTCTGCGCTAAAGTTAGACTGAAATTGCGCTGCTTATTTCGAAAAATGATAGCTCAAACTATTCAAGCAATGACTGTTCAAAACATTTGTCCGAACTAGCTTAAACTTATGGCCAGTCCCAATTTGAACTAGAAATGCAGCAAATGTAGTGTAAAATGTCTCTCTGGGAATTTTATTTCCATTGAAATTTAGCTAATGGTGTAACTTGGTGTAACTGATAATGTGTTAGCTTCCGAATTAGTTAAAAAAAGGAAGAAGATGAATGGATAATCTCTGAGTACATAAAGTAATTCTAATTTTACTAAATTTGCTATTTCTTAGATAGTAGTCATGTTTACACTGATCTGTATAGTTTCAGTTTCAGTTTCAGTTTCTGCAATGAAAACTGAAACATGTACAAGCTGAAACTAGGTTTCGGTTTTAGCAGCTAAAGCTATTTAGCTTCAGCTGCTGAAACAACACAGTTAGATAGACACGTCTGAGTAAAGTGCCTTGGCATACACTACTGACTAAATAGAACCTGCAAAGGGAGTAGTCATTAACTTAGCATCTTTGGCATCTTTTCACAATAGGCTTTATTGAAAGTAGTAGAATTGACTCGAACAGATGATTCAATATTGTAACCGCAACTATAACTATAACCAAGAGTCCATGATTTTCTTCTATATATTAGAAGATATATATATATATATATATATATATATATATATATATCTTCTTAATAATAGTGCAATTATGCACTCTTGCTATACTATGGGTACATGGTCTCTAGAACATTCTGCAAGGCTTTTGGGATCGATCCTTGGTCCTTCAGTTCTGTAGTCAGACGTGTTTACCACTACACCAGAGAGCTAACAGCAGAACTTTCATATCAGTTTATTAGAGTTTCCTATGCCTGCTTTCCTTACTGTGAAATACAGTCTACACTTACGCAGTCTGCGGTCGGCTTTAAAGTCAGTTGCATACTTCCAAAGAAACGGAGAGCTGAAAAGCATAAAGCACCTTAGACTTAACTTTTTATTAATTATTATTATTGTTAATTATTATTGTTAATTATTAATGAATTAATTGGCCAGCCAATTACCCAGCCACCTAATCACCAGGCAGTCAGCCAATCAACCAATCAATGCAACGTTGTGAATATTATAAGGTAATACAGCCTCAAACTAATAACTGAAAGGTTTAAATATTATCTAGAGTGAATGGCGCAATATTTCATCTTTAGAAAGTAAGAGTGTATCAGTACTATTAACTACCAATAGATTAACAAAATTAACTACATGTAATTAAAGCACATGATCTCAAAGAGTGCATCATTAAGTGTTATTCAAAGCTTCGCGTAGCTGTATAGACACCCCATGTACCGTAGCTTGATACGGTACAAAAGTAGTCTCCTAGTTGATTACTTACTTGAGCAAATTTATATTACTCTTACTAGATTCATACTCATTTTCACACTTCCAAGTAGCTTCTATTGTGGCGAAAATTACCTTTCTAATTCTATTTCATTGGAGACATTTGCAAGCACAAAAACTTCGAAGCAGAAAACTACAAAGTGAAATGACAACTACCCGCCTGGTAGTTTCATGGAACATAAAGATACATTCGCATCGTGATTTCAGCTCCATAGATGGACTTTCGGAAATATATTTATCTTTCTAGTCAAACTTTATGGCAAGAACTGAGCAATAAAAATGTGTTCCAATCCAGATCAAAGTTAATAAACATGTTGCCTGAGTTCCTCAATTAACAAATAGCTCGTATCCTGGGCGCATAACCCTAGAGTTTACGGCTTCAACCTTCTAAGATGATCTTTAATTAATGAATAGTTCATGAGTAGACCTTAAACTGCGTAGCGAAGTGATTTCGTAGTCAACTCGATACAAAATAAGCATTATGCAAAGTCTAGAGTATTTAAAAATAGCTCTGGCAGATTTTTGATTTCCCGCTTTCATCAATTGTCCGACCCCTAAGGGGTGGTCGCTTTCGGGTGGAGCGGTCAAGGTGCGGTCATCACACAGCTGGTGATGGACGATTCTTGCGAAACGCCTCGGGTAATTGTGAAGACAATAATTCGGTGTCAGTTACCATTTTCAGCCAGTCAAAAAACTGACTTAATCACTAAGCTGTCGCTAATCAAAAATGCCTTAAGCTTGGTATATATATTTGGATCAACTTTCTCCAGTACGAAATTGCTGTTCTTATCTATATGTTCTTCGTGGCGTCATCTCATGTCTAGGTTAGATAACTGACCGTTTCTTGCCACGGGAACTGTTGACGTTGCGACTCAAAATATAACAGTTTCCGTGGCAAGATAAGGCCAATCATCCAAGCTAATACAAGAAATTACTGAAAACTGCAGCTTCTGTTCAGTGTGGCTTAGTTTGGTTTAGTTTCTGACCCTACCCTCTCTCTTTGGCTCAGCCCTTGGAGTGTTAGTGTTCTAAACAGAAGGTGTTAGTCCCGCCTGGGCCCCGAATTTTTCCTGTCTGCTTGCAATTGTTTTGAAAAAAAACTTTTTTGTCAAAGTACGAGACACCGTTTTTTGAGGATTGAAAATCTCAAACTGTTTTCATAGTCACACCCGATGACATTTGATTTGCAGGAAATTCCGAAGTCCCTGGCGGCAGTACGTAAATTCTTCTTAATCCCAAATTTCCAGCTCTAAAATTAGAAGGAAGTCCTTTTCTTCTTGTGCTTTTTTATGGGTTCAAGCCACGCACTACGTCAGACACAGCTTGTTTGATGCGATTGTGCTTTTGTGGTTCTAAGCTGTAGTCAATTTTAATTCAACTCTTCAATTTTATTTGAATAACGTTATTCAATTCTAATTTGAAGTCAGTTTTAAGCCATGTCAAATGAGTAGAAGTTGATGCAAGTACATACCAACAACGCCTACAAATGTACAAACAGTAATGTCCTAAGTTTCTGCACTGAAAAACTTGACCCTTAAATTGCTCATAAGCAATTTTTTTTTAAATTTTAGTTTAGATAATCAATGTGCAGAGCACAAACAAAAACGGAGTATAATCAAAGTATAACCTGTTAAGGATTGAATTTTAAATTAAACTAAATTCTAGCAACGGTCTTCATAAATTAGAATGTTTGAATCTTAGCCTTTAAGCGCACCTTCAACTTGGATGAACTTTGAAGCAGGTTTGAAATCCATCATGAAATCCAATGACAGATAATGACAGAATTATCGGCTCAAGTAAATTCAGATATCAGATATTCGTTCAAGTGAGTATTAAGTAAAAGTTAATTACACAGGCATCAAAATATGTGGTTATGCTGAAGTTATGTGTGAGTTTAATCTTAAAATACAGTAGAAACAAGAGCACCTTTATATGCTGAGTAATTTAGTGTCATTCCTCTCAAAAGTTCTACCGTATTTCCTACTGTACCGTTCTACCATTAATTCAGTTTTCTATCAAGAAGCTAGGCAGCTGGTTTGGAACTGCGTTCAGAAACGATAATTGAAAGTTCAAAATTTTTGAAAAGTACAAAACTGTAAGCTTGTGAAGGTAGTTTTGGGCCAAAATGCTGTTCAGGGTTCCAAAAAAGTGTCATAAATCCCTGTCAACATGAATTTATTTGCAACATGCAGAATTTATTTGCAACATGCCTTCCATGCAAGATTCCAATGCTGAAGTTAAACTAAATTTGCGCTGTTCATTTCGAAGAATGATTGCTCCAACTTGTTGAAGCAATAAATCTGTTCAAAATATTTGTCGTTTGTGACTGAACTAGTTCAAATTGGAAAATCCTGTAGAAACTTTCAAATGAGGCCCCGTTTTCAAATACTGGAATTTCAAAGTTATACAGCTTGCTAACGTTTGGCGTGCAGCGTAATACTAACAATCGGATACCGAATATCTGCCTTTGCGCCGTGTTTAAAGAGAATCAGAATTGGCAAACATGAATTTGGATACGAAGAATCTACAAAATTAGTGTTGTTCCCCGGCCCAATTTTTCGTGGGCCGGCCGGCGCCACTTTTCTCCGGCTATCCAAAATACAAGCAAAAATATAAGATATTTGACAATTTTCAAGGCAGATTGTAGCAAGTTTAAGGTGCTGGTATCGCTTTGTGTAAATTTGACCCTATAGGCTTTATTTCTTTATGAAAGTGGATGAAACTTTCCAAATATACTATTTTGGTGCTCTTTAACATTCTGGGACCAGTCCCGTATTTTTAGGCGCAAGGATTAGAAATTTCTACTTTTTGCCATTATTCTCTCAGTACATAGTCGATACACCGGATTGGTTGTTATGGCTGAAACGAGGGCACTAAAATGAACATTTTTGCTCTTACAACCTTTGAGCTGCTTCCAGTGGTTAAATCGTAGAAGTTTTCAAAAAATTGATTTTTTGCGGTCAAAAATGGCGATTTTCGAAGAAATCAGTTTTTTGTAAATGACTGCCAAATTTTACGGACAATTTTAATCTATTTATACTCAATCGATACGTCGTCCAATTGCACATTTTATCAATGCCTATTCGCTGGAGTTCGTTCCTATAAGCTAGAACGAAAAACCGTTTTGTCAAAACTGCGATTATTTTGTTTTGAACATCGATTTCTCAAAAACCACCCAATGGATTTGCCTGATTTTTGGCTGGATGAAAAAATTAGCCCTATTGCGGAGGGACATTTTTCTTGGTTTGAGCTAAAACGACTCCAGTTGCGAGAAAAGTGAACGTGAAGTTGCGAAATTTCGTGCCGCCGCACATTTGCCGGTTTCTCTGGAGTATTGAGACTTGTTGAGCCAAATCCAAAAAATGTCCCTCGGCCCACATGTCCTTCATATCATGGCACAAGATGAAATTTTGGCCGCTTCTACAGTTTTGAGAAATCAATGTTCAAAAAGTTTTGGTCTAAAATCAGCTTGTCAGATGTCAGTATGTCAGAATATTTTAGCTAATTTGTTGCTAATTTTGCTGGTTTCGTAAGCTCATATGAATGTACAAATTATAAGCTTTAAAACGATGTATAACGCT
>JASAND010025346.1:0-63146 GCA_030248195.1 Trissonchulus latispiculum
GCAGTAGCGCTAGTTATTATTATTGGGTTGTCGCATTTTTTTTAAAAAAAGACAACCCTTTGATATGGCTAAGTTTCTTTATTTATTTATTTATTTATTATTCCGGTCAACATTTGTGTCCCCCCCCCCTTTTTCTCGAGATTGGCTGGACCGATCGGGCTGAAATTCTCACCATAGTTGTAGGGTGACCTGAAGTGCTCCCGTTTGTAAGGGCATCCCGATATCTCCCGGATTCCGGGAATGGCGGCTCCCGGAATTTTTAAAAATGGTAAGGGGGGACCAAGGGAAACGTAAAAATTTTTTGTCTCCGATTTCGCTCAAAAGTTGGTCATAGGGTAATTCGACCGCGCTGATTTCGAAACCGAAAACGAATTTTCCGGAAAATTTACGGATTTCGAGATATTCGCCCCGGAAAATATCGGAATTTGAAAATTTTCCCCAAAAGTGGTCGATATGGAGCTCAAATGAAAGAGCTCGTCGAGCTGGACAACTTTCCTTCTTGCGACATTTTCCGGAAATGCGTCTAGCGAAAGTTATAGCCGAAAAACTGAAAATCCGGGAATTCACGAAAACCCGGATTTTGGACTTAAAAATTTTTTGTCTCCGATTTTGCTCAAAAGTTGGTCATAGGGTAATTCGACCACGCTGATTTCGAAACTGGAATCGAAATTTCCGGAAAGTTTACGGATTTCGAGATATTGGACCCGGAAAATTCCGGATTTTGGAAAACTTCTCCGAAAGTGGTCGACATGGTACTCAAATGAAAGAGCTCGTCGAGCTTAACAACTTTCCTTCTTGCGACATTTTCCGGAAATGCGTCCAGCGAAAGTTATGGCCGAAAAACCGAAAATCCGGGAATTCCCGGAAAAACCGAATTTCTAAGAATTGTCACAAAAGTAGACTCTATGGTACTCATTCGAAAGCTCTTAGCGAGTAGGAAAAAAGTTGCAACAGCACCAAAGCCTGAAAATGTACCAAAACTGAGTTTTCGCCCTTTAGATAAGAGGAAAATGGCTGCGACAACCCGTTGATGCCGGTAGGATTTATTGGGTTGCCGCTTTTTCCACAAAAAAGGCAACCCTTTCATCTGGGTATGTCCGTTTTTATTATTATTTATTCATCTCGTGACCACACCTGTCCCCCCCCTCTAACTTTTGCTAGGGTTGACCGATTTGGCTGAAATTTGCGGTGGGGGTTGGGGGTGGGGTGAAGTGTTGACTGAAGCGCGGGGGGCTCCCCCCGTTGCGGTATGCGAAAGTACTCGATACGGTGATGCTGCAAATGGTCAAAATTGAAAGTATCGGAAACCGCCCAATATGGGGCTCATTCGAAAGCTCTTGGTGAGTGGATTAAAAGTTGTAATAGGGCCGAGTCGTCAAAATGTACGAAATTTGAGTTACAGAGCTTTAAATAGGTCAAAAATGGTCAAAATCGGCCAAAATGGCTCAAAATTGAAAGTATCGGAAACCGACCAATATGGGGCTCATTCGAAAGCTCTCGTTGAGTAGATAAAAAGTTGTAATATGGCCAAGCCGCCAAAGTGTACGAAAATTGAGTTACGGAGCTTCAAAGAGGTCAAAAATGGTAAAAATCGTCCAAAATGGCTCAAAATTGAAAGTAGCGGAAATCACCTAATATGGGTATCATTCGAAAGCTCTCGTTGAGTTGATAAACAGTTGTAATAGGGTCAAGCTGCCAAAGTGTACGAAAATTGAGTTACGGAGCTTCAAAGAGGTCGAAAATGGTCAAAATCGGCCAAAATGGCTCAAAATTGAAAGTAGCGGAAACCACCTAATATGGGGCTTATTCGAAAGCTCTCGTTGAGTAGATTAAAAGTTGTAATAGGGCCAAACCGTCAAAGTGTACGAAAATTGAGTTACGGAGCTTCAAAGTGGTCAAAAATGGGCAAAATCGGCCAAAATGGCTCAAAATTGAAAGTAGCGGAAATCACCTAATATGGATATATATATATCATTCGAAAGCTCTTGTTGAGTAGATAAAAAGCTGTAATAGGGCCAAGCCGTCGTGTTTGGGGTGGGGGTTTATTATTTTTTGTGAAAAACTACTGTTTTTTTCTTAGTTGACAGGATGTGAAAGGAAATTAGACAAGATGATATGTAAACTGTTTAGGTGTAGCACTGTTGGTGATGCATACACATTTAAGATAATATATATATATATGTGTTATGTATGGTGTTGCACCTTAAATTATTTTGAGTACAGGATATTATGTCTAGTTATTATTATTTCTTCTCCGGATTCTTGTCCCCCCCCTCTATCTCGAGATTGGAAAGGGGTAGAGAGGTGGTTGATACCTCATTTTGAAGGTCTTGACTTGAACTGCTCCCGGAAGCGCGGGGAGCCCCGGGGGAGCAGAGGTGCTCCCGGAGCACCCCCGTGAGTAAAAATGAGTAAAATAAAAAAGTTGTCCAAATGAGCTAATTTTGGTATCATTCGAAAGCTCTCGACGAGTAAAGAAAAAGTTGTAATTGGGTCAAGGCTTGAAAATGCACCCATTTTGAGTTATGAGGCGAAATATGGTAAAAATGGTCAAAAACGACCAAAATGGCTCAAAATTGAAAGTTCTCAGATCGGACTAATATCGGTATCAATCGAAAGCTCTCATTGTGTAGATAAAAAGTTGTAATAGGACCAAAGCACCAAAATGTACAGAAAATGAGTTACGGGGCCTCAAAGGGGTCAAAAATGGCCAAAAACGGCCAAATTGGGTCTAAATTGAAAATTGTCGGATCCGGTCGATACCGGTGTCATTCGGAAGCTCTCATTGAGTAGATAAAAAGTTGTAATAGGGCCAAAGCTCTTAAATGTACGCAGCTTCAGATATGACTCCTGATAAGAGGAAATATGCCAGCGGCAACCCATTCATGCCACTTTGCTTGTTATTATTATTATCCGTCTGTCCCCCCCCTAGATCTCGAGATTGGGAAGGGGTACAGGGGTGGTTGATACCTCATTTTGAAGCCCTTGACTAGGACATTGGATCCTCAGTTGGGCAGTCCGATACCTTCCGAATTCCGGGAATGGCGAATCCCGGAATTTTTCGAATGGTAAGGGGGGACCAAGGCGAAATTTCAAAATCCAAAATTTGGTCAAAAATTTTTTGTCTCCGATTTCGCTCAAAAGTTGGTCATAGGGTAACCCATCCACGCTGATTTCGAAACTGAAATCGAAATTTTCGGAAATTTCACGGATTTCGAGATATTGGACCCGGAAAATTCCGGATTTTGAAAAATTTCTCCAAAAGTGGTCGATATGGTACTCAAATGAAAGATCTCGTCGAGCTGAGTAATTTTCATCCTTACCGTATTTTCTGGAAATGCTTCTAGCGAAAGTTATGGCCGAAAAACTGAAAATCCCTGAATTCACGAAAACCCGGATTTTGGACTAAAAAATTTTTTGTCTCCAATTTCACTCAAAAGTTGGTCATAGGGTAATTCGACCACGCTGATTTCGAAACTAAAACCGAAATTTCCCGAAAATTTATTGATTTCGAGATATTCGTTCCGGAAAATTCCGGATTTTGAAAAATTTCTCTGAATGTGGACGATATGGTGCTCAAACGAAAGAGTTCGTCGAGCTGAGCAACTTTCCTTCTTGCGACATTTTCTGAAAATGCGTCTAGCGAAAGTTATGGCAGAAAATAAACAGAAAAACCTGTTGTGGGCAACACATTCTTGCAGTAGCGCTAGTTATTATTATTATTATTAGCAGGTGGATGTCCCCCCCCTAGAACTCGAGATTGGGAAGGGGTACAGGGTTGGTTAATATCTCATTTTGAAGAGCGTGAAAAGAAGGTGTGCATCCGTGAATTTCATCACTGTATCTCCACCCAGTCGACCAGGGCAGGGAATTTAATTTTTCAAAATCATGAGGGGGGATGGCCGAACGTTACACTGTTGGAGACCGCAAAAGTGAGCAAACTGCCCAGAAACCCGTAACATCTGTGTTTTTTTAACTCGTTAATCAAGATGAGCCGGTGTATTTGCTAGGACACGCTTAGAATTTCATCGTTCTACTCCCACCCAGTCGACCAGGGGAGGGAATTTAATTTTTAAAAATTTTTGTTGGAGACCGCAAAAGTGAGCAGACTGTCGTCACAGTGCCAGACGGTCTAAACCTTTTTGTCTTAGTCAAGATGAGCCGGTGTATTTGCTAGGACACGTTTAGAATGGTATATCAAGTAACTTGTAGTATGTAGTTGAGAATTGCTTATCCCAACTGCCCTTTTATGGGCAACCATGTTCAGGCAAAGGTGTAAAAAATGGTCAAAAACTTTTTTGCCTCCGATTTGGTTGAAAAGTCGGTTATAGGGTAATTCGGGGACGCAGATTCCAAATCTGCAATTGAAATTTTTCTACCTTTTGAGAATCTCGAGATATGGCCAAAAGTTACACTGTTGGAGACCGCAAAAGTGAGCAAACTGCCCAGAAACACCTAATATCTGTGCTTTTTTGAACTCGTTAGTCAAGTTTAGCCGGTGGGTTTGCCAGAACACGGTTTAGAAGGATGTATCAGGAAACTTTTAGCAATATGTAGTTGAAAAATGCTTATCCCAACTGCCCTTTTATGGGCAACCATGTTCAGGCGAAGGTGTCAAAAATGATCAAAAACTTTTTGGCTCTGATTTGGTTGAAAAGTCGGTTATAGGGTAATTCGGGGACGCAGATTCCAAATCTGAAATCGAAATTTTTCTACCTTTTGAAAATCTCGAGATATGGCCAAAAGTTACACTGTTGGAGATCTCAAAAGTGAGCAAATTGCCCAGAGACGCCTAATATCTGTATTTTTTGAACTCGTTAGTCAAGTTTAGCCGGTGGGTTTGCTAGAACACGGTTTAGAAGGATGTATCAGGAAATTTTTAGCAATATGTAGTTGAAAATTGCGTATCCCAACTGCCCTTTTATGGGCAACCATGTTCAGGCGAAGGTGTCAAAAATGGTCAAAAACCTTTTGTCTCCGAATTGGTTAAAAAGTCGGTTATAGGGTAATTCGGGGACGCAGATTCCAAATCTCCAATGAAATTTAGTCAAAATATCACTTATCCCAACTGCCTTCTTAAGGGCAACCATTTGTATGAAGTAGTGTTAACAAACTGTAATGAGAAAATTGCTTATCCCAACTGCCTTTTTAAGGGCAACCATGTGTATGAAGCAGTACTAACAAAGTCTAATAGAAAAATCGCTTATCCCAACTGCCCTTTCAAGGGCAACCATTTTAGGATGACGGTGTCGTCATTATTGTATTCGAATAAAACCAATCATATTGATCAGGAACCCATTTCTTGAACGAAAGGCTAGCAAAGTCTTAGGAAATAAAGCTCTGACCCCAATGGAATATGCAGGTGGGCAACACACTCTCGCAGTCGCTAGTTTATTTATTATTCCGGTCAACATTTGTGTCCCCCCCCTTTTTCTCGAGATTGGCTGGACCGATCGGGCTGAAATTCTCACCATAGTTGGAGGGTGACCTGAAGTGCTCCCGTTTGTAAGGGCATCCCGATATCTCCCGGATTCCGGGAATGGCGGCTCCCGGAATTTTTAAAAATGGTAAGGGGGGACCAAGGGAAACGTAAAAATTTTTTGTCTCCGATTTCGCTCAAAAGTTGGTCATAGGGTAAGTCGACTACGCTGATTTCGAAACTGAAATCGAAATTTCCGGAAAATTTACGGATTTCGAGATATTCGCTCCGGAAGATTTCGGATTTTGAAAAATTTCTTCAAAAGTAGTCGATATGGCACTCAAATGAAAGAGCTCGTCGAGCTGAGCAACTTTCCTTCTTACGACATTTTCCGGAACTGCGTCTAGCGAAAGTTATGGCCGAAAAACTGAAAATCCGGGAATTCACGAAAATCCGGATTTTGGACCAAAAAATTTTTTGTCTCCGATTTCGCTCAAAAGTTGGTCATAGGGTAACTCGACCACGCTGATTTCGAAACTGGAATCGAAATTCCAGGAAAATTCACGGATTTCGAGATATTAGGCCCGGAAAATTCCGGATTTTGAAAAATTTTTTCAAAAGTGGTCGATATGGTACTCAAATGAAAGAACGCGTCGAGCTGAGCAACTTTCCTTCTTGCGACATCTTCCGGAAATGCGTCCAGCGAAAATTACTGCCGAAAAACTGAAAATCCGGGAATTCCCGGAAAAACCGGAATTTTAAATATTGTCCTAAAAGTTGTCAATATGGTACTTATTCGAAAGCTCTCAGCGAGTAGGGAAAAGTTGTGATAGGGCCAAAGTCCGAAAATGTTCCAAAACTGAGTTTTAGCCCGAGCCAATATAAGCACAGAGGAATAAGAGGAAAATGAGCGACAACCCGTTGATGCCGGTAGGATTTATTATTATTATTATTATTCTTATTCTTATTATTATTGTCCACAATTTCGTGTACCCCCCCTCTATCTCGAGATTGGAAAGGGGTAGAGAGGTGGTTGATACCTCATTTTGAAGGTCTTGACTTGAACTGCTCCCGGAAGCGCGGGGAGCCCCGGGGGAGCAGAGGTGCTCCCGGAGCACCCCCGTGAGTAAAAATGAGTAAAATAAAAAAGTTGTCCAAATGAGCTAATTTTGGTATCATTCGAAAGCTCTCGTCGAGTAATGAAAAAGTTGTAATTGGGTCAAGGCCTGAAAATGCACCCATTTTGAGTTATGAGGCAAAAAAGGGTCAAAAATGGCCAAAACCGGCCAAAACGGCCGTTTGAAGGGGTTTTCCGCCTTTATCTCGAGCTAGAGTCAACTAGTTGGCCTGAAATTTGGCATGTAGGGTGGCACCCGATGCGGGAAGACCCTCCGGGAACCTGGGCACCATAGTGTCACACAATTCGCAATTACTTGATACGGTGATGCTGCAAATGGTCAAAATTGAAAGTGACGGAAACCCCCTCAATATGGATATCATTCGAAAGCTCTCGTTGCGTGGATAAAAAGTTGTAATAGGGCCAAGGCGTCAAAATGTAGGAAAAATGAGATACGAGGCCGCAAAATGGTCAAAAATGGCCAAAACCGGTCAAAATTGAAAGTAACGGAAACCCAACAATATGGGTATCATTCGAAAGCTCTCGTTACGTAGATAAATAGTCATAATAGGGTTAACGCGTCAAAATATAGGACAAATGAGTTATGGGACCCCGAATATTATAAACTCATTCTATAAGCGGAAAAATGTCGGGCGGGAACCACTTGATGCCTTTTGACTTATTATTATTATTATCCGTCTGTCCCCCCCCTAGTTCTCGAGATTGGGAAGGGGTACAGGGGTGGTTGATACCTCATTTTGAAGCCCTTGACTAGGACATCTCCGGGAAGCAAGATGGCTCCGATACCTTCCGGATTCCGGGAATGGCGAATCCCGGAATTTTTCGGTTGGTAAGGGGGGACCAAGGCGAAATTTCAAAATCCAAAATTTGGTCAAAAATTTTTTGTCTCCGATTTCGCTCAAAAGTTGGTCATAGGGTAACTCGACCACGCTGATTTCGAAACTGAAATCGAAATTTCCGGAAAATTTCCGGATTTCTAGATATTCCACCCGGAAAATTCCGGATTTTGAAAAATTTCTCCAAAAGTGGTCGATATGGTACTCAAATGAAAGATCTCGTCGAGCTGAGCAACTTTCCTTCTTGCGACATTTTCCGAAAATGCGTCTAGCGAAAGTTATGTCCGAAAAACTGAAAATCCGGGAATTCACGAAAATCCGGATTTTGGGTCGAAAAATTTTTTGTCTCCAATTTCGCTCAAAAGTTGGTCGCAGGGTAATTCGACCGCGCTGATTTCGAAACCGAAATCCAATTTTTCGGAAAATTTACGGATTTCGAGATATTCGCCCCGGAAAATTTCGGAATTTGAAAAATTTCCCCAAAAGTGGTCAATATGGGGCTTAAATGAAAGAGCACGTTGAGCTGAGCAACTTTCCTTCTTGCGACATTTTCTGCAAATGCGTCTAGCGAAAGTTATGGCAGAAAAATAAACAGGAAAACCTGTTGTGGGCAACACATTCTTGCAGTAGCGCTAGTTAAATTTTATTTTGGGTATTCACGTTTTAGACTGATATGTTTGTTTTTATGAATTTTGGTCCCGGTGCATCCCTTATACGTATATAAGTTGTTTCACAATACGTAGTATTAAAAAGTGATGACAGGTGACGCTTGTTTTAGGTCTCGGCTTTAACATTGTCGGTGGTAGTGATAATCCACACATTCCTGGCCATTCGGGTATTTTCGTCACCAGAATAAAAGAAGGCGGAATTGCAGCCAAAGACGGACGATTAAAGGAGGGAGACTTAATTTTAGCTGTGCGTGGACTTTAATTGGTTGTGCGTTTCGTTCTGGAAAGAGTTAAAAAACATCAATTAATGACAGGGTTGGATGTTTGTAGACAAATGTCTCACTATTTTTCCAGCTTTTTAATTTTTTCGATAGCCAGAATGGCTTTTTGTTTCGTTGTCTGTTGCTTGAATCTGTTTTTTGGATTACCAAATTTAAGCAAATTTTAAAGAAATTAAAGATTAAAAATAATTTTTAACCTACGTATGTACGTTAATACATAAGATTTTATAGAATTACCAGAAGCTTTGCATTTTAATTAGAGATGTCTTGGGCCGGACGTCATCGTGGCCCCAGTTGCGTTCGGGGCTTGCGTCTGAAAATAAAAGGTTCAAATTAAATGTTTTCAAATATTTTATTAAAAAATTAGATGATTCTCCCGTATATATACTCACACCTGTGTCTAAAATACGCATAAACTTAAGCGATTGAGCTCGAATTTCGTATGGGCACTCTGATCAATCTGTGACAAAAAATAAAAATTTTGAAAATTTAAATTTTAAAGGTTTCCAAGGAAGGACCAAGGGCAACCAAAAACTTCTTTGTCTCCGATTTTGCTGAAAACTGTAGGCAGGTTTTCTCAGTGTCGCTGAATACGAATCGCAAAACCGTTTTTCGATCCAGCTTTTCGAGCTCAAGATGTAAGCTTAAATTTTAAGCTTACTTGCTTGCTGCCTTTTCAGCAAAAAGGGAGACAAAAATCTGAAAAAACTAAAAATTTAAATTTTCTTAATTATAAATTTTTGTTACAGAGCGATATGAAATTTGTTCAAATGTAGCCGTACTAAATTTGAGCTCAGTCGCATCAGTTTTGCTAATTTTAGGCACAGGCTGTGCGTATACGGAATTATCACCAAAGCTTGCTATCATCTGAAATTATCATTGTTTTTATTGAAATCCATGGAGAAAACTACCGATTTGTAACAATTCAACCTATTTTTGACTTTCAAAATTTTTCAAGCTTTTGGTCAAACTTCTCAAAACTCTATAAAATTTATAGAATTTTTGGCCCCGGACAGCACCGTGAAGTTACCACCGGGCCCTGGACGTGTATATAAACATCCCTAGTTTTAATGTAGCTTCGAAGAACGGGAACACTCTGTGGCAGGGGCGGATCCGGCGGCCGCTCCCCCCGTCGCGATTCAAAGCCAAGGTAGGAAAAATTAAAGGAGAGAAAGAGGAAACAGGGCAAATAACCAAAAAATTTCGCGCCTTCGGCGCGAAACTTCTGCTTTATGAACGCATATTTATTGCATTTATGAAGAAAAAGCTTAAAATGCATTCGATTTTTTGGAGAAAATTCCCATTTTTGCCTAAAAATGTTAACAATTTTAAAACATTTTCTCAGTTCTTCAGTATAAAAAGAATTAAAGATCCGAAGAGCGATTTTATTGCAAAAACAAAAAATTTCTTCAACTTCTGGGGGGCACGCCGACGAAAAAGTTTCACCGCCCCCTCGTCACCAAATCCTGGATCCGCCAGTGCTCTGGTGTTTCCTGCATCGGTAGAACCCTTTTCCGATAGTCCCTATATATATATATATATGAAATGAAAGCTTACTGTTACAGATTTTCAGGTTTCGTGTTTTAGGTTAATGATACTCATTTGGAGGATGTTAAACACGAAGAAGCTGTAAGAGCGTTTCGATCTGCCAAAGGAACAGTGAATCTGAAAGTGGTCACAAATGCGGAAAGCATCATCATAAGAGTAAGCAACTCTCAGTCAAATGTTGGCCTATTGCTCAAGTCCGGCTGTTTGCAGGCGCAGAAATCAAAGTCTATCTATTTGTTTAGTAAAAACAAGTGAATCCATGTAGCCAACATTCAACGAAGAATTCGACAAAGAATTTCGTTCTGCAAAATCAAATGCTAGAAAAAAGATACTATATTATGTGTTGTTTAAGTTACTTGATAGTGCCGCGTATTTGCCTGATTTGACTTTGAAATAAAAGCTTGAATAAGACAAGCATTAGTGATGCTATCGTTTTTTTTACAAAATTTCTCTACTCTGTTTTACCTTCGATTTTATAGAAGGCTTATCTTCTACCTTTGGTTTACCGGAAAAATTGCTTTCATATGATTAGTTTTTGTTTTGTTATTGAGTTCCTTCTCTTGGTATATATAAACTGCTTTTTATAACAAGTAGGCTACTACACTTGGGCTAGTAGGAGATGGTGGTACCAACTGAATCTTACGGTGGTGATTCCTTTTGGGCACATATTATTGGTTGAAGGTTAAAATCAAAATGAAATTTGATGAAACTTTCCAAAATAAGTTCTTTTAGCATTCTAACACCCTCCGCGCAATCCCGCTTCAAAACTTTGACGTCTCCGTTCAGGGACGTTCTTGCCGATTTGTGACAATTAAATAGTAGCTGCATAGCTATGATTATATTCATTCGAAAGACCTTGTTGAGCTCTACATTTTTGCTTTTTGAAGCACCTTTCTAGCTTTTTCTATAGTGAGATATAGCTGATTTTCTTATTTTGGCGTTGAAAACTTGTCATTTTTGCAGAAATCAAATAATCCGCCATTTCTTGAGCTACGCAAGCCGTAAAATGAAACTAAGGGTGTCAGTTTGAAGGTCTCATCGGGACCGATTATTCGTGGCATTGTAATCCCCTAAATGCTATCCCATACGCTGCTATCATAAAAATGTAGTTTTTGCAAAAACATGACCAAATTTTTTCCAGCGATTGTGGAGCATTTACTATGCAAGATAGAGAGTTGCCACTTACTGGACGTGTTTTACACAAAAATACCCAGGGACCCTTTTTTAGTTGCCCCGATTGCTGCTTTCGAGCTAAAGTTGTCGCTCGCCAAAGTTGGGAAAGTAGGCAAAATCCAGGTTGCGCATCCATTTTAGTTAATTTCTTTATAACGAAGAGCGGTTTCATAATAATTAAAAAAGGGTCCCCAGTTATTAGATAATAGAATCGAATGATGCGGACGACGCCTCACGAAAAAGTTTACTTTAGTCTGCAAAAAATCTGGAAAATTAAATTACTTCAAAAATGCAGTAAAGTAATCTCCGAGAACTAAAGTTAGGTTCGCTGTATTTGTTGGAAAGAGAAAATATTAAGCTCCATTTTGATATAAAAACGGCTTCTTAACTACAAGGAATGAATGAGTAATAACGGTTCAAAGTTGATGTCTCTAAAAGGAATCACCACCTTAAACACATATAGTTTGAGATTAAACTTATAAGGGGGGTCCACTTTTTGCAACTTTCATCCATTTTTGCCTATTTAAACGGCAAGTGTTTTAACGAGTTTTTAAGTTTTAAAGTCGTAAAGTCTTGAGATTGTTGAGTCATTTTCATCTCAAGGCTATGCTAATCATCGAAAACGAAAAACAGTTGTCATTTTTGCGTGCGCCGAAAAACATTTGCTGACAAACCTTGATGAATCTCGACAATCTTTCAACGAATGCAGACCTCAAATTTTAGGTGAAATTTTAGTTTAATTGTTAAATAGCAGTGACGGAACGTCACTGTATATACGTATATGAATGCTATTTACCCAATCGCGGAAAGCTAAAAATTGTATCGAGCAGAACTGGCCCGTTTTGCAAAGTAAAATCAAACATTAAAAACTATTTAATTGCTATAGTTAAAAAGCTGTTCACAGTCCTTGATTTACACAGTGAATGTTAGTTGAGGTAACCCAATGACAAGGCCGCACCCAGGGGGGGGGGTGTGGGTTCAAGGGGTCTAGACCCCCCCTTTTGGGATGACAAAATGGAAAATTTTTGGTATTTTTATGGCAAAAACAGCTATTTTAACAAAATTTTCGCGCCCTCGGCGCGATAATTCACTTTTTGCAGGAAATTAACGTCCAAGTTACTGTTTTTGGAAAAAAATTCAAAAATTCTTCAACTTCTGGGGGCCCCGCCCCCAGACCCCCCGTTGCGTTTTACCTTGGAACCCCCCCTTTTCAAAATCCTGGGTGCTGGCCTGCCCAATGAGCATTTGAAATTAGGAATCTCAGTGCTTACATACTTACTTACAGTACCGGCTGAAAGTTACCCACCCTTTTGCTTGCGAGCAATTCGCGAGCAACTCGCGAAAGTTCGTAATCCTTTTTATGCAATGCTCGCGTCTGCTCGTAGTGTTTTTATACCTAAACTTATGCTTTTTCCGTCAGCTACCTTATTTTCAAATTTTTTGTACAGCTTCTTCAATGCTGCTGCTTACAATTATACGCATAAGCTTCAACAATACTGTGCAAGCTATTTACGCATGTATATATACATATTTTTGTACACGCATAGCTGACACGCAGTTCAGGTCTATATACAGCAGTACACGTGTTATGCTTATACGCAGACAGTGCAGCACTGAAAGTTTTGCCAAAATGATCAAAAGAAGTTCAAAAAAGAAACACAAAAACCAACTGCTCGTGGAAATTTGCGAGCATTTTTTGTTAGTGTTCGCGAGCAATTCGCGAATTGCTCGCGAAAAATAAGGGGTTACTTTCAGCCGGGACTGTACATACATACTTACGAGTTACAGGTTAGTTTTTTGGAATCACGTCAATTTATGTCATGTTTTGGACATTCTAACGTCAAATGGAACCAGCGGAAGAATTTTTCTTTGCGTCAGTTGCTGCTCCTCCCCCAGCAGCTAAACGTTTTTGCTGCTTTGCCATAGAAAAGAATACTAACGAAAAATTCACTTAAAAACAAAACATTACGCTGAACCTGGCTTTTTCCTAGGCAAAAATTTCTGGGGGGTGTGGAGTCTAGGGGGGTCCCCCCACGTCTGGGGGGGGGGCTCGGATTTCTGGGGGGATGAAAAATTTTTCAAAAAATGCCTAAACCGCTATTTTTTGCTGTTAAGCTAAAAAATTAACTATTTTTAACTTAAATTTAAGCTTAAAATAGCTAAAAAATGCTTAAAAACGGGTAAAAATCCGGCGAAGCCGGAAAAATTTTTCAAAATTTACCCTCAAAACCCTATTTTCTGGGCATTTTAGAGTTCTGAGGGGGGAAGGCCCGAATCCTGGGGGGGGCGACCCAAGTCTGGGGGGACGAATTTCTGGGGGGGGGGGGTACCCCCCCCTGTAGGAAAAAGCCAGCTGAACTGCACTTTCAGAATAGCTGCGGAATAGCAGCAGGGGAACAGGGGCGTATCCAGGGGGTCCGGACACTCCCCTTTTCGGAAACTTTTGAATTCTTAGCTATTGGCCCAAATTTGGCCATTTTTGGAGAATTTAGGCGCAGACCCCCCTTTTCGGGTTGGACCCCCTCCTTTTCAAAATCCTGGATACGCCCCTGAATAGCAGAAGACTGTCCTTTTTTGAATTCAATACTGGTATTTATAGTCTTCTGCTATTCCGAAGCTATTCTTTAATTTTTTCATGCAGTCCACGGTTAGCTGTTATCGTAGAAACAATGGAGATTGTACTAGAAAATTGAAATTGTATTTTGTTGTTAGTCTGACGTTTGGGTAGTTAGTTTTACCAAGAGTACATAATAACTAAGAGTGTGACAAGCGTCACACTCTTAGTTAATAAGACCGGGGACATCATCTGCACGATAACGGCTGACCCCTACACAATTAAACCTCAGTGACCCCTCCCACAAATGAGTACCTAGTACACATTTGTGTATGCTCACTCGCTTATTGTGTTGAAGCTCGAAAGTGGCCGGCCAGTTGCTGGTACACACATAAACATACAAGCGAGTGATGGTGCACAAATGTGTACTAGGTACTCATTTGTGGGAGGGGTCATTGGAGTCTAATTTGTGTATGGGGTCAGCCGTTATCGTGCGGATTATGTCCCCGGCCTTAATAACTAAGAGTGTGGTGCTTTCACACTCTTAGTTATTATGTACTCTTGGTTTTACTGAGCAGAATCATTTTATTCTAGTAGCGATTTTGTTGCATGCAACGATTTTCGGAAAAATGCTGATTGTACTTGCACATTGTCGAATAATTTTTTGGCATGTCTACAAGTTCCCCCTTGTTCCCTTGGCCATGCTTGTGCTCTATCCAATTGTAGCAGCTTATGTCAGCTACTTTTGATTTGCCTTATGTCTTATTGAATGTTTCAGAATCCCAAAGCTTTTATCTTGAAAAGCGGCAGTTCGCCCAGAACCTCACCCAGTTCAGCTGCAGCCACTAAAGAACAGAATGGAAATGGTGGCGATTCGCGTAAAAATTCGGCCTCCAATGAGAGTAGTAATCATCTGAAAAATCACAGTTCGCCTATCCAAGATCACTGTGGGAGTCCCTACAGTCCGCCCTCCAGCGGCAATGGAGACGCCGCAGCTGCTATTGGTCTGATGAAACATTTGGACGAGGCCGGAGGCTGTGGCGATCTGTCGCGGTCCGGCTCTCTGACGTCCAGCGCTGCCTCAGTCAGCTCTACGATTCGACGGCCACCGGCTGCCGCTGGTTCAGCGATGACCTGCGTTGACACTCCGGAAACGGCTTCGTTGGCCGCCTCCTCCTCTATGACCAGTCTGGTGGAGGAGAGTCCCAAGCCTTGCGGCATCGGCTCTGTCGGGAATCGTGCTGGCTCCGGTTCGGGACCGAATTCCCTGAACAGTGGCCGGGGACCAGCTCGCTGCGCCCGAGCGGCGGATGGATCCGGTGACTCGTCCGCCGGCGGGTGGCTGAGTTCCCCGCTCTTTATTGAGACTGTGTCCACGGTTGTAGGTGTTGCTGCTGTTTGCTGTATAGGTTATTTTGCTTATAAGCGATTTTCTGCCTCAAAATAAACAGGTTGTCTTTACACCAGGCGGTAGTATCACCTGATATTGTCAAGAGTACGTAATAGTATACGAGTAAGAACTCCTAATCTACTCGTATTATACGAGTCGTCTACATTACTTGCGATCAAGTAAACAATCCCCCCTCCAAATGCTCAAGTAAACTATCTCCCCACAATGCTTTACCTTTCTCAAAACGTGACCAATTTAGCTAAACTTTTATGTGGGTGAATTCCATTCCAACACATGTCTGACTGATTGATTGGTAATATTTTAAAATTTCAAAAATTTTAAATTTTTAAGTATTCCAAGTAGGAATAAAGGAAACCCGAAAACGTTTTTGTGCTCGATTTTGCTGATAAGTTGTATGTAGGGTTCTCGGGGATGTAGAACACGTTTTTCGATTCAAGTTTTCGTTAGCTCAGTACAAGCTTACAACTTTAGCTTACACGGAACAAACGAAAAACTGTATTGGAAAACGGACTTTAGATTCGTGTTCTGTGACCCAGACAATTATAGGGGAGCGCGAGAGCGCTCCCCTATAATATGGGTGTAAAAGGCTCAGTGCGGCCCTTGGAGACCCGTTCGAGCTCCGTGCCAGCTAAATACTCAACCAAACTGGACAATTTTGGTATCGTTGGAATCTACACGACGAGTACTACAAGTCGCAAAAAAGTTTTGGTCAAAATTTCCAACTTTGAAAATTTTCGCTTCCGGGCAAGTTAGGTCCGTTTGTTTTTTTTTCCGTGTAAGTCACGCTTGGAAAAATGCAATTTTCTGTCGCAGTGTTAGAACGATCTGGGCATTTTCAGCAGGTGAAGTTAGGTTTTTCTGAACATATATACCCCGAAAGTGAACCTTTTTGATATTATTTCGCTGCCCGGCCCGGCCAGCCACCTGTACGGCCGGCCAAAAGTGGACTTGGCGCTAAAATGGCCAAAAATGGCCAATTTTTTGTCAAAGCTACAGGACTCAGGGAAGACGCTAGAGAGACGTGGTTTGTTGCATAAGGATCTACGGAAGGGTTTATATGTCCTAACGAGGGCGATTTTTGATATCTGGCCAGGATCGTTCTGGCGGCCGGCCCAAAGTTGGTCCGGCCAAATAGCCATTTTCGGAAAATTTCTAAGTCCCAACTCTACAGGAAATAGTCAAAAATAGACCTAAATATACTGTTTTGGGCCATATAGTGGTACGCATATAAGGGTTATCCGGGTCGCTGAACACGATGAGCATAGTCACAGCGCTGTGCGGTGCTGCTATCGTGCTGTACTGCTATGCAACAACCATAGCACGCTGTCTGTAGACTTACTGTAAACGGCTGAACATATGAAACTTGGCGAAAATCATGTCTGTAGTAAGGGGGAACTGTTGCTATGTTAGTTGGTGCACTCTGTAGCTTCCACCGTGCTGCATGTGCTGCCCCAAACACAGCACCGTCGATAACAAGTTATTCATTCGTCACTGGTATTTGAAATTCGGCATACAGATAGTTTAGGACATGACAAACTATTATAGATACGTTTCGTATACTTATTACGATGTTGCTATGTGGTTGCGCTGCAGTGGAGTGCTGCAGAAGTACAGCACGGCCTATAACTAACTACAGAAATCTTGCAATCGTCTGAAATTTTGCACACATGTGCAGAACAGCATTGCAAACCATGCCGTATGAAGTTCCCTCACTGGCAGTTAAGTTTGCATCTGGTTGCGCTGCAGTGGAATGCTGCTGAAGTAAAGCACGGCCTATAACTAACTACAGAAAACTTGCAATCGTCTGAAATTTTGCACACAAGTGCAGAATAGCATTACAAATCGTGTTTCATGAGTTTCCTTCACTGACAGTAAAGTTTGCATTTGTTTGCGCTGCAGTAGAGTGCTGCTGAAGTACAGCACGGCCTATAACTAGCTACAGATGAGTTGCAATCGTCGGAAATTTTGCACACAAGTGCGGCAGAGCATTGCAAATCGTGCCGTATGAGTTTCCTTCACTGACAGTAAAGTTTGCATATGGTTGCACTGCAGTAGAGTCCTGCTAAAGTACAGCACGGCCTATAACTAGCTACAAGTAAGTTGCAATCGTCCGAAATTTTGCACACAAGTGCGGCAGAGCTTTGCAAATCGTGCCGTATGAGTTTCTTTCACCGACAGTAACGTTTGCATCTGGTTGGGCTGCAGTCGAGCGCTGCTGAAGCACAGCACGGCCTATAACTTGCTACAGGAAAGTTGCAATCGTCCGAAATTTTGTATGCAAGTACGGAAGAGCATTGCAAATCGTGTATTATGAGTTTCCTTCACAGACACTAAAGTTTGCATTTGTTTGCGCTGCAGTAGAGTGCTATATGCTATATGCTATATGCAGTAACTAAAACTATTGCAGCCCATGGATACTGGATGTTGTATTTCTGTCAAAATAGAGACAAAGGAAGAACTTGGAACTTCTCAAGCTTCTTTGTTCTGTACTTTCGGTTGACTATTAATGATTGGCGGAACTTTTAAAGTTTCTTTCACACAGCTTTAACGTTTTTGCTATTTGCTGAGAACCTTAAAAATGAAATAGGACAAGAATAAAAATGCTCCGGTGGAGCATGAAAAATGCAATATGGGTGACATTCGGTTGTAAATGGACAGAGGACTAGGTTTTAAAACGTTAATATGGGAGGGGCAGGTTGTAAATGCCAGGAGGACTAGGTTAAAAGCGCACTAATATGGACCAGCTTCGCTGAACAACCCATATTCGCGGTCACTCATGCTCCACTCCACATGACATACGAGTAAGATCTACATTCTTCAGCTTTCAAAGCAAGCGGGACGATTGTGAAATATTAAAGCTTACGTATTCCAAATAAACAATGCAGTTCTGGTAGAAAGGTGTTCAAGGTGTTTTTTCTGCAGTGTTAGCGCATAATCTTGTATTAAGTTGATGCGAAAAGCAGTTGACATTATGGACGTGTATTATTAAGTTGTATAATAAGGAGCACGACCACAATATGTACTTGCAGGCCATGCTGACAAAAGTCGTACAATTTTCCGAAGAACTGCCAATAGCAACAGCAAGCTGCAGCCGATAGAAACTCTGGACAGTTTTCGCGAATATGGGTTGTTCAGCGAAGCTGGTCCATATTAGTGCGCTTTTAACCTAGTCCTCCTGGCATTTACAACCTGCCCCTCCCATATTAACGTTTTAAAACCTAGTCCTCTGTCCATTTACAACCGAATGTCACCCATATTGCATTTTTCATGCACCATCGGAGCATTTTTGGGTTGCCGCTTTTTACACAAAAAGGCAACCCTTTCATCTGGGTATGTCCGTTTTTATTATTGTGTTGCCCACTTTTCCAAAGGAATGGGCAACACCTTGTTATTGGTCTGTGCTTATTATTATTATTATTGGGTTGTCGCATTTTTTTAAAAAAAGACAACCCTTTGATATGGCTAAGTTTCTTTATTTATTTATTGGGTTGCCGCTTTTTCACAAAAAGGCAACCCTTTAACTTGGGTATGTCCGTTATTTATTTATTTATTGGGTTGCCGCTTTTTCACAAAAAGGCAACCCTTTAACTTGGGTATGTCCGTTATTTATTATTATTATTATTTCTTCTCCGGATTCTTGTCCCCCCCCTCTATCTCGAGATTGGAAAGGGGTAGAGAGGTGGTTGATACCTCATTTTGAAGGTCTTGACTTGAACTGCTCCCGGAAGCGCGGGGAGCCCCGGGGGAGCAGAGGTGCTCCCGGAGCAGCCCCGTGAGTAAAAATGAGTAAAATAAAAAAGTTGTCCAAATGAGCTAATTTTGGTATCATTTGAAAGCTCTCGGCGAGTAATGAAAAAGTTGTAATTGGGTCAAGGCCTGAAAACGCACCCATTTTGAGTTATGAGGCGAAAAATGGTCAAAAAATGGCCAAAACCGGCCAAAATGGCTCAAAATTGAAAGTTGTCCAATTAGGCTCATATTGGTATCATTCGAAAGCTCTCGTTGCGTAGATAAAAAGTTATAATAGGGCCAAGGCCCCAAAATGTACAGAAAAGGAGTTTCGGGGCCTGAAAGGGGTCAAAAATGGCCAAAGACGGCCAAAATGGCTCAAAATTGAAAGTTGTCCAATTGGGCTCATATGGGTATCATTTGAAAGCTCTCGTTGCGTAGATAAAATGTTGTAATAGGGCCAAAGCACTAAAATGTACAGAACATGACTTACGGGGCCTCAAAGGGATCAAAAATGGCCAAAACCGGCCAAAATGGCTCAAAATTGAAAGTTGTCGGATCCGGTCGATACCGGTGTCATTCGAAAGCTCTCGTTCAGTGGATAAAAAGTTGTAATAGAGCCAAAGCTCTTAAGTGTACGCAGTTTCAAATATGACTCCTGATAAGAGGAAAAATGCCAGCGGCAACCCATTCATGCCACTTTGCTTGTTATTTATTATTATTTCTTCTCCGGATTCTTGTCCCCCCCCTTTATCTCGAGATTGGAAAGGGGTAGAGAGGTGGTTGATACCTCATTTTGAAGGTCTTGACTTGAACTGCTCCCGGAAGCGCGGGGAGCCCCGGGGGAGCAGAGGTGCTCCCGGAGTACCCCCGTGAGTAAAAATGAGTAAAATAGAAAAGTTGTCCAAATGAGCTAATTTTGGTATCATTCGAAAGCTCTCGACGAGTAAAGAAATAGTTGTAATTGGGTCAAGGCTTGAAAATGCATTCATTTTGAGTTATGAGGCGAAAAATGGTGAAAAATGGCCAAAAACGGCCAAAATGGCTCAAAATTGAAAATTCTCAGATAGGACTCATATTGGTATCATTCGAAAGCTCTCGTTGCGTAGATAAAAAGTTGTAATAGGGCCAAAGCACCATAATGTACAGAAAATTGGCTACGGGGACTCAAAGGGGTCAAAAATGACCAAAACCCGCCAAACTGGGTCAAAATCAAAAATTTTGGAAAACCCACAAAATGCGTATCATTCGAAAGCTCTCTTTGAGTATAAAGAAAGTTGTCATAGGGACAAGGAGTACTATCGTAGGATAATTGACTTATCTCGTTTATAAGAGGAAAAATGCAGCGGCAACCCAGTCATGATACTTTGCTTGTTTATTTATTATTCCGGTCAACATTTGTGTCCCCCCCCTTTTTCTCGAGATTGGCTGGACCGATCGGGCTGAAATTCTCACCATAGTTGTAGGGTGACCTGAAGTGCTCCCGTTTGTAAGGGCATCCCGATATCTCCCGGATTCCGGGAATGGCGAATCCCGGAATTTTAAAAATCGTAAGGGGGGACCAAGGGAAACGTAAAAATTTTTTGTCTCCGATTTTGCTTAAAAGTTGGTTATAGGGTAAGTCGACCACGCTGATTTCGAAACTGAAATCGAAATTTCCGGAAAATTTCCGGATTTCGAGATATTCGACCCGGAAAATTCCGGATTTTGAAAAATTTCTCCAAAAGTGGTCGATATGGTACTCAAATGAAAGAGCTCGCCGAGCTGAACAACTTTCTTTCTTGCGACATTTTCCGGAAATGCGTCTAGCGAAAGTTATAGCCGAAAAACTGAAAATCCGGGAATTCACGAAAACCCGGATTTTGGACTTAAAAATTTTTTGTCTCCGATTTCCCTCAAAAGTTGGTCATAGGGTAAGTCGACCACGCTGATTTCGAAACTGAAATCGAAATTTCCGGAAAATTTCCGGATTTCGAGATATTCGACCCGGAAAATTCCGGATTTTGAAAAATTTCTCCAAAAGTGGTCGATATGGTACTCAAATGAAAGAACTTGTCGAGCTGAGCAACTTTCCTTATTGCGACATTTTCCGGAAATGCGTCCAGCGAAAACTACAGCCGAAAAACTGAAAATCCGGGAATTCCCGGAAAACCGGAATTTTAAAAATTGTCCTAAAAGTTGTCAATATGTACTTATTCGAAAGATCTCAGCAAGTAGGGATAGTAGAAAAGTTGTGATAGAGCCAAAGTCGGAAAATGTTCCAAAACTGAGTTTGAGCACGAGCCAATATAAGCACGGAGGAATAAGAGGAAAATGCGCGACAACCCGTTGATGCCGGTAGGATTTATTATTATTATTATTATTATTATCCGTCTGTCCCCCCCCTAGATCTCGAGATTGGGAAGGGGTACAGGGGTGGTTGATACCTCATTTTGAAGATATTCACTTGGACGTTGGATCCTCAGTTGGGCAGTTCGATACCTTCCGGATTCCGGGAATGGCGAATCCCGGAATTTTTCGGTTGGTAAGGGGGGACCAAGGCGAAATTTCAAAATCCAAAATTTGGTCAAAAATTTTTTGTCTCCGATTTCGCTCAAAAGTTGGTCATAGGGTAACTCGACCACGCTGATTTCAAAACTGAAATCGAAATTTCCGGAAAATTTACGGATTTCGAGATATTCGACCCGGAAAATTCCGGATTTTGAAAAATTTCTCCAAAAGTAGTCGATATGGTACTCAAATGAAAGATCTCGTCGAGCTGAGCAACTTTTCTTCTTGCGACATTTTCTGAAAATGCGTCTAGCGAAAGTTATCACAGAAAAACTGAAAATCCGGGAATTTACGAAAACCCGGATTTTTGACCAAAAACTTTTTTGTCTCCGATTTTGCTTAAAAGCTGGTCATAGGGTAATTCGACCACGCTGATTTCAAAACTAAAACCGAAATTTCCCGAAATTTTACGGATTTCGAGATATTCGACCCGGAAAATTCCGGATTTTAAAAAATTTCTCCAAAAGTGGTCAATATGGTATTCAAATGAAAGAGCTCGCCGAGCTGAACAATTTTTCTTCTTGCGACATTTTCTGAAAATGCGTCTAGCGAAAGATATTGCAGAAAAATAAACAGAAAAACCTGTTGTGGGCAACACATTCTTGCAGTAGCGCTAGTTATTATTCATCTCGTGACCACACCTGTCCCCCCCCTCTAACTTTTGATAGGGTGGCCCGATTGGGCTGAAATTTTTTGTGGGTGTTGGGGGTGGGGTGAAGTGTTGACTGAAGCGCGGGCAGTCCGATATTTTCCGAATTCCGGGAATGGCGAATCCCGGAATTTTTTAGCATGGTAAGGGGGGGACCAAGGGAAACGTAAAAATTTTTTGCCTCCGATTTCGCTCAAAAGTCGGTCATAGGGTAATTCTATAGCGCTGATTTCGAAACTGAAATCTAAATTTCCGGAAAATTTACGGATTTCGAGATATTGGACCCGGAAAATTCCGAATTTTAAAAAATTTTTCGGAAAGTGGTCGATATGGTACTCAAATGAAAGAGCTCGTCGAGCTGAACAACTTTCCTTCTTGCGACATTTTCCGGAAATGTGCCTAGCGAAAGTTATGGCCGAAAAACTGAAAATCCGGGAATTCACGAAAATCCGGATTTTGAAAAATTTCTCCGAAAGTGGTCGATATGGGGCTCAATTGAAAGAGCTCGTCGAGCTGAACAACTTTCCTTCTTGCGACATTTTCCGGAAATGTGCCTAGCGAACGTTATGGCCGAAAAACTGAAAATCCAGGAATTCACGAAAATCCGGATTTTTAAAAATGTTTTCAAAAGTGGTCGATATGGTGCTCAAATGAGAGAGCTCGTCGAGCTGAACAACTTTTCTGCTTGCGGCTTTTTCGGGAAATGCGTGTAGCGAAAGTTGCGACCAAAATACTGTTGCATTCTTCTGAAAAAACCCGTGTCCCTTAAGGGGAAAAGCAGCGGCAACCCATTCTCGCTACTTCGCTAGTTATTCTTGTATCTATATACAATGTTTCAGCATGATCAATGACAAAACTTTTTGGTTCCCCCATTGTCTCCCTTTAAAAACATAAAAATCTACAATTTTAAATTTTGTAATTTTATTATCAATCAAATGTGTTGGAATGCACCCATACAGAATTTTAGCAAAATTGGTAAACTTTCGCTAAAGTTAATGTCTCCCCCCCCCCTAATTGAGTCTGGAGGGAGAGATTGTTTGCTTGACCCCGTACGTGTTAATCATGTAGGTATGCTCAGAGCGTTAACTGTGGACCTATGTGAAAATCTGGGGAGAAAGGGTGTTCAGCTAATGCGGCTGAGCCTTGCCTAGTATGATTAACAGATGGTTCGAGAGAGTTTTATTTATTCTATTATGTTCTTTTGTCGCTATTATTCACTGAGTACAACACAATTCCTGTATATTCATTTGTTTGTCAGTTTTTGTCTCAGTGTTGTAAGGAGGGAAGTAACTTTTTCTCTCATAGGAAAGTTTTGATTTGAAAAGATTTCAAAGTTGCCTTTATGTTTATATACGTACAGGTACAGTATTCATTTGATAGTATCCTGCTGCAGGTTTGTTGTGGTAGAGGTCTAACACCTGTTAATAAGAAACGGTGCTAGTTTAATTAGTTATTAAAATAAGCCTTTCTTGTGAAGAATCTGTGCTGATTTTTAGGGTTATTGGAACCTCTTTCTTGAAAAATTTTATACTAATTTTTATCTGTTTTGATCAGTTTTCAGCCAAAGTAGCGACTGCCCACAAGGTTATAGGCATTAGGCATAACATGAACACTTCTTAGTATCTTAGTTTCATGTTTGGTCGTGGCTGTTCGTTATTGTGTGTTACTTTATTTGTCTCTATCTTTTTCTTGTTATAATCAGCCAAAGCACTTGTACATTTTTAGCTTTCTTTCAGTAGTTTATTTCTAACGGTTTTTGATGTTACACAGCCGTTGTTTATGGCTGTCTGTGGTTAATCCTTTCTTGCTATACGATAACTGCCTATGTGAATGCAGTTTGCTTCTTGTTTCTGTCCGTTTTAGTATTTATTTTTGGTAATATCACACAGTTACTTGCTCGACACTTTTTCCAAAGTCTTGCAATATTGGAGGAGTGCATAGGTATGCTACGTTCTTATTCAGATTTTACAGGGTGGTTGGGTATAAATTGGTGAAAAGCTCGTAATGTAAGTTTATATGGGATTATCTGAGGATTTCAAGCAATTGTATTTCATTGTTCTTGCTAACACGTCTATGATGGTTTTCAAACTTTTGTATGATAAGAAAATGTGCGTTCCGAAGGTTTGTAATGGTAGATTTTTGTGTCAATGTAGCAACATTCGAAGGGACTGTGATGATGTTCTTGTGTTTTTCGTATTGCTGGATTTATTTTATGACAGCAGCAGATTTGCTTTGCAATTTGTTGATTCGACATCAAAAAGTATGCTGTGCTTTTCGAACAAACTGTATAATGTAGCTATTTGAAATGGCAGCAGTCCAAGGCTTTAAAGACATTAATGTTTATTCCTTCTAGTTTCTGTATCTTCCATTTTTTAAATCTTAAGAATACCAAATTTGAAGGGGGTTGTTTTCTAAATATTGTTGTAAGTAAATTGTCTGTTTAACTCACCTAGTCGCCTGTAATTTTGCCTTGTTATGTTATGATATATACGTTTCCAAAGACTGGAAAATCGCTGAACAGCAAGTATTGTTTTTTATTTTTATTATGATTTATTATTTTGTCTTTTTCTCATTTGTATAGCCTCGGTGTAGCTAACGAATATTGTGATAAGCTGTTTTATTCACGCTATTTGTGTTATCTATCAGTAAAGGCATAGTTGGTTTACTGCCGTGTGCACAATCTACTAGGATGATTTTTGCGCATTTTGTATTCAAATTCCCGTTTCAGGTCATTCCAGAATGCCTTCGCCAGTGGACCAGATAGTGGAGCTGTGGGCAAAGCAAATGCTATTCTAGTATATTCGGGCTCCTGATAACAGTCACAGCTTATTTCTTATTCTTTAATTAGGTATTTCGAGAGTGGCTTGTTGCCAGTAACCGAAAGCAACAGCTGTGGTGTGGATATTATTTTCAGACCTTAATAGATGCGAGCATTAAACTACAAATTTAGCTGAGATTAATTGCGCACGTGCATCTGCATAATGCCTTGAAAGCTGAAAGCACATAAGCATTTTTGAAGTTACTTCGGGGAGTGGCAGCTGCAGAAGATGGCATAAGACTGTCTGCAAGGACCTCAGGCCCGGCATGCAAAATAAATGGAGTACCTAGGCAATAGCTAGCGCTGTAACATACGTACTAGATTTGTAGCACTCAAGCCACTGTTTTTACATCTACAGCCAGAGTTGTTTGCAAAATCCTTGTTTAAGGTGGTGATTCCCTTTGGTCACATAAAGTTTGCACCATTATTACTCGTTCATTACTTGGAGCTAAGAAGCCATTTTTATATCAAAATGTAGCTTGACATTTTCTCTTTTTAATGCATGCCATGAAACTAATGTTGCGTTTCTAAAATATTTTTAACACATTTTAGAAGAAGTCTAATTTTCCGGAATTTTTGCAGACTCAAGTAATTTTTTTCGCGAGACATCGATTATGTCATTCGATACCTCCATCAAATAGCTGGGGACGATTTTTTATTTATTGTGAAATCGCTCTTCGTTATAGAGAAATAAGCTGAAATGTGTGCGTAACCTGTATTTTGTCTACTTTTTCCAATTTTGTCAAGCGATTACTTTAGCTAGAAAGCAGCAATCGGGGCAACTAAAAAATCGTCCCTGGGTATATTTGTGCAGAACACATTTGTTCAGTAGCAGCCCTCCAACTTGCATGGTGAATGCTCCACAATCTTTGGAAAAAAATTGGTCGTGTTTTTGCAAAAACTACATTTTTTATGATAGCAGCCTACGGGATAGCAGTTGGAAGACGATCATGCGTCGGATAATTTGTCCCTGTGAGACCTTCAGATCGACGCCCTTAGTTTGATTTTACGGCTTGCGTAGTTCAAGAAATGTTGGATTATTTGATTTCTGCAAAAATGACAAGTTTTCGACGCCAAAACAAGAAAATCGGCTGTATCTTACGGTAGAGAAACGCTAGAAACTTGCTTTAAAAAGCAAAAATGTGAAGCTCAATGAGATCTTTCGAATGAATATAGTCATAATTGTATAGCAGCTGCCAAACGTTCAGAACTTGGGAAAAACCACTCTGACCGGAAATCTCGAATTTTTGAACCGGGATTGCGCGGAGGGTGTCAGAACGCTAAAAGAACTTATTTCGGAAAGTTTCATCAAATTTCATCTTGATTTACGCCGCCAAACAACAATATGTGCCCAAAAGGAATCACCACCTTAAGTAAATTAAACCGGGCCACGAGCATTAACGAACAAGCTTGGTGAATTTCTTTATGGCCCATTTTACGGTGGAGTGTCAGCGTTAGTTTGCGAAAGATGGGTCACGCTCGTACCACAGTGTGCCGTTTGTGTCAACTCTTACAATGATTGCGGCAGTCTCTTGCCACCCCAGCCTTAGCTTGATAACTTTTTACCAATAGCGTTAAAATTTGGTATACATGCATTGGAGGCTATAAAGAAAGACCCAATTGCGATTCTCCTGCAGAAGAGTTGCAGCGATGCATTTTGTGAAAAAGATTGTTCTATTACTATACAGTGACACAAAGCTATATCAGAATCAAGCAAGGATTCTGACTGGTCGAAATTTCGACCACTTGGTTCTGATTGGATGAAATTTCGACCAATCAGAATCCTTCCTTGGCTATATCGACCAATCACAGTCGCAGCTTGATTCTGATTGGCTGAAATTTCGACCAATCGGAATCCTTGCTTGATTCTGATTGGCTGAAATTTCGACCAATCAGAATCCTTGCTTGATTCCGATTGGCTGAAATTTCGACCAATCAGAATCCTCGCTTGATTCTGATTGGCTGAAATTTCGACCAATCAGAATCCTTACTCGATTCTGACTGGATGAGATTTCGACCAATCACAATCCTTGCTTGATTCTGATTGGCTGAAATTTCGACCAATCAGAGTCCTTGCTTGATTCTGATTGGCTGAAATTTCGACAAATCAGTCCTGGCTTGATTCTGATTGGTTGAAATTTCGACCAATCAGAATCCTTGCTTGATTCTGATTGGCTGAAATTTCGTCGAAATGTCATTCAGTCAGCCGTCAGTCGAAAAGATGTCGAAATCTCATCCAGTCAGAATCGAGTAAGGATTCTGATTGGTCGAAAATTCAGCCAATCAGAATCAATCAAGGATTGTGACCAATCAGAATCAAGCAAGGATTCTGATTGATCGAAATTTCAGCCAATCAGAATCAAGCAAGGATTGTGATTGGTCGAAATTTCAGCCAATCAGAATCAAGCAAGGATTCCGATTGGTCGAAGTTTCAGCCAATCAGAATCAAGCAAGGATTCTAATTGGTCGAAATTTCAGCCATAGGTGTAACGGGGATTTGGGTTGGGGAGGCCCCCTCCTCCCAAATTTTGGGGGCGGGCCCCCTTTTTAGTCCTCCCCCAATCCCCCCAAGACCCCCCGAAACCTCCCCCAAAAAATGTTTTCAATTTTTATGCCAAAAATCGCATCTTCAGCCATTGCTAATGGCAACAAACATCCAACCATTAACTAATTTTAACATTAGACAGGGCCTTTAAACTCGAAAACCTGATTGCCAGCATGTTTCTAACTCCAAAAAAGGGTCAATATTGAGGCAGAAAGGCCATAAAACTTTTGAAAACGTGTATTTCACGCAATAATGAACACTTTAAGCCAAAAATTTGGACATTTTTGAAAAAATTTTGCAAAATTTACGCTAAAAATACCCGATTTTTGGACAATTTTTCGCGCCTTCGGGGGGGGTTTATCCCCCCAAACCTCCCCCCAATTACACCTATGATTTCAGCCAATCAGAAACAAGCAAGGATTGTGACCAATCAGAATCAAGCAAGGATTCTGATTGGTCGAAATTTCAGCCAATTAGAATCAAGCAAGGATTCTGATTGGTCGAAATTTCAGCCAATTAGAATCAAGCAAGGATTCTGATTGGTCGAAAATTCAGCCAATCAGAATCAATCAAGGATTGTGACCAATCAGAATCAAGCAAGGATTCTGATTGATCGAAATTTCAGCCAATCAGAATCAAGCAAGGATTGTGATTGGTCGAAATTTCAGCCAATCAGAATCAAGCAAGGATTCCGATTGGTCGAAGTTTCAGCCAATCAGAATCAAGCAAGGATTCTAATTGGTCGAAATTTCAGCCATAGTTGTAACCACTAGCGTAGCCAGAAAAAATTTTCGGGGGGGGGAATGCCAAAATCTGGTGGGGGGTCTGGGGGGCGGAGCCCCCTCAAGTTGAAAAAAATTTTTTTAAATTTGTAACGTCTGAGGAATTTTTTCAAAGCATTCTTTGAATTAAAGAAGCTAAGTGAGGCTCAATACGTTTTCATGCACGCAAATGATGCATAAACTGGGCAAACCACACCCAATATGGTATTTAGAACTCATTTTTGGCGTTCCAAATCCATAATATGATGGTAAATTTAAGTTAATACGCGCCGAAGGCGCGAAAATTTTTTGGAAAATAGGCATTTTTACAAATGGCAGGAAAAAATTCCTGGGGGGCAACACAATTTCGGGGGGGGGGGAATTCCCCCCCATTCCCCCCCCCCCTGGCTACGCGCCTGGGTGTCCTGGGTGTAACGGGGATTTGGGTTGTGGAGGCCCCCTCCTCCCAAATTTTGGGGGCGGGCCCCCTTTTTAGTCCTCCCGCAATCCCCCCAAGACTCCCCGAAACCTCCCCCAAAAAATTTTTTCAATTTTTATGCCAAAAATCGCATCTTCAGCCATTGCTAATGGCAACAAACATCCAACCATTAACTAATTTCAACATTAGACAGGGACTTTAAACTCGAAAACCTGATTGCCAGCATGTTTCTAACTCCAAAAAAGGGTCAATATTGAGGCAGAAAGGCCATAAAACTTTTGAAAACGTGTATTTCACGCAATAATGAACACTTTAAGCCAAAAATTTGGACATTTTTGAAAAATTTTGCAAAATTTACGCTAAAAATACCCGATTTTTGGACAATTTTTCGCGCCTTCGGCGCGACTACCCCCCCCCCAGTTGGGCCCCCAAAAATTTTTGGGGTGGTTTGTAAAAATGGCTGGGGGGGGGGGTTTATCCCCCCAAACCTCCCCCCAATTACACCTATGATTTCAGCCAATCAGAATCAAGCAAGGATTGTGACCAATCGGAATCAAGCAAGGATTCTGATTGGTCGAAATTTCAGCCAATTAGAATCAAGCAAGGATTCTGATTGGTCGAAATTTCAGCCAATTAGAATCAAGCAAGGATTCTGATTGGTCGAAATTTCAGCCAATCAGAATCAAGCAAGGATTCTGATTGGTCGAAATTTCAGCCAATCGGAATCAAGCAAGGATTCTGATTGGTCGAAATTTCAGCCAACCAGAATCAAGCCAGGATTGTGATTGGTGGAAATTTCATCCAGTCAGAATCGAGCAAGATTCTGTTTGGTCGAAATTTCAGCCAATCAGAATCAAGCAAGGATTCTGATTGGTCGAAATTTCAGCCAATCAGAATCAAGCAAGGATTCCTATTCTGACTGGATGAGATTTCGACCAATCCGAATCCTCACTCGATTCTGATTGGCTGAAATTTCGACCAATCAGAATCTTTGCTTGATTCTGATTGGTCACAATCCTTGCTTAATTCTGATTGGCTGAAATTTAGACCAATCAGAATTCTTGCTTGATTCTGATTGGCTGAAATTTCGACCAATCAGAATCCTTGCTTGATTCTGATTGGTCACAGTCCTTGCTTAATTCTGATTGGCTGAAATTTAGACCAATCAGAATCCTTGCTTGATTCTGATTGGCTGAAATTTCGACCAATCAGAGTCCTTGCTTGATTCTGATTGGTTGAAATTTCGACTAATCAGACTCCTTGCTTGATTCTGATTGGTTGAAATTTCGATTAATCAGAATCCTTGCTTGATTCTGATTGGCTGAAATTTTGACCAATCAGAATTCTTGCTTGATTCTGATTGGTCACAATCCTTGCTTGATTCCGGTTGGCTCAAATTTCGACCAATCAGAATCATTGCTTGATTCTGATTGGCTGAAATTTCGACCAATCAGAATCCTTGCTTGATTCTGATTGGTCGAAATCTCGCTAATCACAGTCGCAGCTTGATTCTGATTGGTCACAATCCTTGCTTGATTCCGGTTGGCTGAAATTTCGACTAATCAGAATCCTTGCTTGATTCTAATTGGCTGAAATTTCGACCAATCGGAATCCTTGCTTGATTCTGATTGGTTGAAATTTCGACTAATCAGAGTCCTTGCTTGATTCTGATTGGTTGAAATTTCGACTAATCAGAATCTGCTTGATTCTGATTGGCTGAAATTTCGACCAATCAGAATCCTTGCTTGATTCTGATTGGTCACAATCCTTGCTTGAGACTCCAATCCAAGCAAGGACTCTGCTTGGTCGAAATTTCAGCCAATCAGAATCAACCAAGGATTCTGATTGGTCGAAATTTCAGAGAATCAGAATCAAGCAAGGATTGTGACCAATCAGAATCAAGCAAGGACTCTGCTTGGTCGAAATTTCAGCCAATCAGAATCAAGCAAGGATTCTGATTAGTCGAAATTTCAACCAATCAGAATCAAGCAAGGACTCTGATTAGTCGAAATTTCAGCCAATCAGAATCAAGCAAGGATTCTAATTGGTCGAAATTTCAGCCAATCAGAATCAAGCAAGGATTGTGACCAATCAGAGTCCTTGCTTGATTCTGATTGGTTGAAATTTCGACTAATCAGACTCCTTGCTTGATTCTGATTGGTTGAAATTTCGATTAATCAGAATCCTTGCTTGATTCTGATTGGCTGAAATTTTGACCAATCAGAATTCTTGCTTGATTCTGATTGGTCACAATCCTTGCTTGATTCCGGTTGGCTCAAATTTCGACCAATCAGAATCATTGCTTGATTCTGATTGGCTGAAATTTCGACCAATCAGAATCCTTGCTTGATTCTGATTGGTCGAAATCTCGCTAATCACTGTCGCAGCTTGATTCTGATTGGTCACAATCCTTGCTTGATTCCGGTTGGCTGAAATTTCGACTAATCAGAATCCTTGCTTGATTCTAATTGGCTGAAATTTCGACCAATCGGAATCCTTGCTTGATTCTGATTGGTTGAAATTTCGACTAATCAGAGTCCTTGCTTGATTCTGATTGGTTGAAATTTCGACTAATCAGAATCTGCTTGATTCTGATTGGCTGAAATTTCGACCAATCAGAATCCTTGCTTGATTCTGATTGGTCACAATCCTTGCTTGAGACTCCAATCCAAGCAAGGACTCTGCTTGGTCGAAATTTCAGCCAATCAGAATCAACCAAGGATTCTGATTGGTCGAAACATCAGCCAATTAGAATCAAGCAAGGATTCTGATTGGTCGAAATTTCAGAGAATCAGAATCAAGCAAGGATTGTGACCAATCAGAATCAAGCAAGGACTCTGCTTGGTCGAAATTTCAGCCAATCAGAATCAAGCAAGGATTCTGATTAGTCGAAATTTCAACCAATCAGAATCAAGCAAGGACTCTGATTAGTCGAAATTTCAGCCAATCAGAATCAAGCAAGGATTCTAATTGGTCGAAATTTCAGCCAATCAGAATCAAGCAAGGATTGTGACCAATCAGAATCAAGCAAGGACTCTGCTTGGTCGAAATTTCAGCCAATCGGAATCAAGCAAGGATTCTGATTAGTCGAAATTTCAACCAATCAGAATCAAGCAAGGACTCTGATTAGTCGAAATTTCAGCCAACCAGAATCAAGCAAGGATTCTAATTGGTCGAAATTTCAGCCCATAAGAATCAAGCAAGGATTGTGACCAATCAGAATCAAGCAAGGACTCTGCTTGGTCGAAATTTCAGCCAATCAGAATCAAGCAAGGATTCTGATTGGTCGAAATTTCAGCCAATCAGAATCAAGCAAGGATTCTAATTGGTCGAAATTCAAGCTGCGACTGTGATTAGCGAGATTTCAACCAATCAGAATCAAGCAAGGATTCCGATGCTAACTGGATGAGATTTCGACCAATCCGAATCCTTGCTCGATTCTGATTGGATGAAATTTCGACCAATCACACTCGCAGCTTGATTCTGATTGACCGAATTTTCGACCAAACAGAATCCTTTCTGAATCTAGCTGCGACTCAGATTGGTCAAAACGTCAGCCAAGCAGAATACTTGCTGGATTTTGATTTGATGAAATTTCGACCAATCAGTATCAGCAAGACTGCTTTTCGAGCAACCGAGCTGCATTTGGGCTGTTTTTGTTTAACTGGCCACTCGGACCAAGGAGCGGAGCGGTTGGCTGGAGCCAAATTCCAACACGATCATTTTCTTAGCTTTGCTTTGGCTGGGATGTCCTGTGGCAGGACGGACATATCTCATGGGGTAAACCTTTACCGTTTGGTTCTTAGCGGCTTCTTCTTGTTAGTTCTTTTGGCTTGAGTGGAAACATGAAAAACTTCTGAAGCGGCGGAATGACATAAGCAACCTGTGTTCAACTCTACAATTTCTAGAGAGCAACCGAAAAAGGTGAGACGAAGATGATTTTGAATGGCAGGCACTGCAAAGCAACCCGATTAATAAATACGTAAACCAGCTGTTCACTATTTCTAGTAAAGCGAAGGCTTTCCTTTAAAGTTTGCATTTGTGATTTCAAAATGATGCAAATTATCGTAAGCAAGAGTCAATCTTCCCATCCTCTGATTTTTTTCTTGTTAGTGCTACTCTATTGCTAATTTCGCCATCGACAAAAAACTACGGAGTATATTCCATATCATTATAGTTCAAAGGCACTAATATATGCGGTCTGACACCAATGTCTGTGCGTGTGCGGAATATTCCGAAGTGATTCCTATTTTATCAACAACGCGCGACAAACAAATGTCTATTTACTGCAAACATAACAAGCACTGGATAGTACGAAATATGAAGAATGGTCATGTCAAACCAGATAGTAAAAACAGATGCAGATAATCCAAAAACAAACAAGCACAAGATTGAAAATATTACAATAATAAAGGAATAAACAAATCCATTGATAAAATAGTACAAAATCCATCCATAAGAATGATATACATCGTAATATTTTCGAAAATGGGACAGCACAAAAGTACAAATCATTCAGCACAGGGAAGCGCAATCCAATAACAGTTCCCAGGTTTAGTTGCTCTTCCAGATTCCTTGTTACCAAGCCAAAACCACCATTGCAAGCAAAGGCCACGACGTCTTCCGTAAGGTCCACGGACTTACCAAATTTCAGGATTCAAAACCTTACCAAATGAGGACGATAAAGCCAACAAATACGTACTTAAAAGTTAGGTCATTCATCACAACTTTACATACCAACTTCAAACTACAGACAAGCTTGGTTTCATATTAAGCGGTTTAAACGCTACCTACAATACATATCGACTTAGCTACTCGGGTGATTATAACATACACTATTCTATTATCATAAGCATTTTTATGCGTTCTCTTAAATTGCTAACGCCTATCGTGCTATGCAAAAGTTGCTTTAATTACAGCAATATAAGGATAACCTTAACTGATTATCTACGTCATAGAAAAACTGAAAAAGTATTTTTATATATGAGATATTTGGGCATTTTAGTATCTGTTCAGGAAACTAATTATAGTAGTCGTCGATAACTGGAGGAAACATTCTCTAAATCCAACAAAATTTTTCAAAAATTGACTTCGAAATATCTATTTTCATTTATACCAAGACGTATATACGTGCACGGGCTATCAAGTTAGCTACTCACTGACAACATGGGAAAAGATTAAATATCAATCAAACTTTGGATACCTGCCTTCCAAATTACTTATCATTTAAAACTAAAACCATGGTTTCAGGATTAAATAAACGAGGTAATTCATTTTATTTAACTCCACAGTAGCTTCTGTTTCCTAATTTTGCTTTCAGAATAAAGATTGATTAAAGATTAAAGATTAAATTTAAGTTTAACTCTTTTTCAGCAGAATTTCTAGACAAATTTGTCCGAGGTGGTTGTACGTAAGACGACTTTACTTTGGTGAAATGAAATGTTTGACAAGGCTTCATTTCTGCGTCACATTACATTATGTCAAAAATGGAAAGTGTCACCCTCCGTAAAGTTGGATACGATAGAGTGTAATTGGAGTTTCTAGCAGAAAATTGTTCCGCTTACCGGAAGTTTTGTACATCGAACTGCTCGAACTGCTCCCCAACTCGAAAGAAACACAATGGCACTGACTGTTCCTGACGATAGTACATTCAGTTCAATCGCCTGAGCTTAAACTTAAACCTCGACAGAGGGATTATAGGATCCGGAGTTCAAAACAAATCGTAGGTAAAGCTTACACTCAAATTAGACACTCTAAAACAGTCATATCGCTACAGTATTGTAGGAATTAGTTGTTTGTCTACGTAACTGTAAATTTCCATTTTCGGGGGCTATTTTCCATATTCGAGGGCTGTTTGTGTGTATGCAAACCGGTTATTTTTTCAGATCCGGATATCCGCCTATTTTGCGTTAATGGGGATATCCGGTTATACGCCTGTTTTCGATTTTGCAGTTAAACTTTTAATTTTCTTGTCAAATTTTCGGTAAGCAGTGAATTTCTATCATACAGCCAAGTCTTGGTTTCAAAACTATTTAAAATGTTTGTCAAAAAATTGCTAATTTTTCATTACTTTGTTTGAAATGTACACGGATATCCGGATATTATCCGGATATAAAAATTGTCCAGTGCCCATAACTTAAACGTAAAATGCAAATTGTATACTGTACAGCCAAGCCAACCACTCTCACGCACACACTCCACTTGTTCTTTTAGCTAAACTGCCTACGTACGTAACTTTTTATTTGCAGGAGGGAACCCTGATTTAAGGAAATGGCGAACAGGGGAGGAGGGGCCATGCTGGATCAGCGATATCTTCCCCAGCCTCGACCACGACCCCGGCGACCTCGCCAGGGACCGCCTCCTTGATTTCCTCCGTCTCCATAACCTGAAATACGGATTAATAGAAACAGTACAAAAATATGCTCAAAAGAACAAAAATATGTATACTTCAAAGAATTCAGAAGAACTGAGAAATCATAAGCCATAGTTGCAATAATTCTGTCGAATTTTATGACGTTTTCAGGAAGTCTATGCAAGCACTTACATACAATACACCGTAAAAGCACTTGTCAAAATTTCGGATACTTTGTACTTGACGAATTCTCTTAGACAGGGACTGTATTGTACATATCATACTGGATTTCGTTTACCGTACCAACTGAAATAACGTTTTAGACTTATCAAAATGATGGCTCACTGTTGCTAAATGCTCCAGCCTTTTCACTATACTTATCCCGAGGTGGCTGATAGATCTCTCTGGCTTCTCGACTACGTTTCACTCCAGCTCCAAATCCGTTCTCTTCTGACTTTCGCTTTCTACAAACAGAAATCAGGAGTTAAGCAGAAAATTAAAAACTGGAGGAATTCTATGAAAGGAACAGTTTGTTCCAAAAACACACAAAATGTTCAAAAGCTACAGAAATTAAGACAAGAATGATTATTCATTTATGTTCAAAACTTAAAAATTAACTACGTACTGGGCTGTTGCTGCAGTGCTTGAAGCTTCCTTGCGCTGAAATAGGAAAATAGGATAAAAATGGAACTCGATATCGAATCATGAATCACAAGAAGCTTCGATTAACACTTAACACAATTCAACCTGGGCCGCGTTGCAAAACATTCTCCTAAGTACCCTCCTAGGAGGGTACTTAGAAGGATGTCTGGGAGCTGTCTGGAAGGGAGTTAGGAGACCTCCTAATCCCCTTTCAAAAGATTTATCCTAAGTTTAGCTGGCGCTGCTTCCAATTTAGGAGTGGTGGGTAGCACTCCTAGCTGGGAGAATCTTTTGAAACACAATTCTCCTAAGTGCCCACCTAAGCCCAACTTAGGAGCGCTCCTAGGCTTAGGAGGATCTTTTGCAACGCGGCCCTGGTGACAAAAGGCAAAAACGCACAAACAGAATCTTTGATCTAAATAAAATTAATTCAATTGATAAATATTTATGTAATTATCTATCACCGTTTCAATACTTATGAGACCTAGCTGAGAACTGCTAGCATGCATTTTAGTCTGTACGTCCACAACCAACAAAATGCGTAAATGTGCTTGAATTTAGGGTTTTGAAAGTGGGTGGAGGTAGGACTTCCGAAAAGGGGGGGGCAGCCCTAAGGCATCAATTTACCTAAATTTTATGGGAAAAATTTACAGTTTAAGCAAAAAACGTAAAAATTTGCTGTTTTTGAAGCTTAAAATGAACCTGTAGTGCATAAACTAGCTAAAAATTGAGAAAAGTTTTGAAAATTTGACCTCAACAATTTAATTTTTCGACACTTGGGCGACCCCCAAAAAGTGGGTGAGGAGCGAACGTGGGGAGGGGGCTCCGAAAAGTAGAAGGGGAACCCAACAGTGGGGGCCCCACTCCCTCCCTCACTGAAAAATGCCACACGTGTGTCAACATTATATACAATACAATACATAGCATACGACAAAATGTGTGTCCTAAATTCAGTGGCACACGTACATACCTCAACAGGTTTCCAGGACGGGAAAATGTTAGCCTTAAACGCAGGCGGAACATGAAGCAGATCTTTGACCATGGAACTGATGTTGGAAGTGGTGCGAAGAGCAAATATTTTCACGCGATTCTACAAAAATCAAACAAATAAATAAAATAAAATAAGACTAGAAACATATTAAATTAAAAACTGTACATAGCTGGTCCTGGTACCACTCCAAATATGCAATGGGCTCCTGAAAGCCAGCAAAAACTTTTACTGTAGCGGAACCTGTGGCTGTTTCTATTTTCAGGAAAAATTGGTGTAAATGGCTTTTTCTTTATTGTACATATCGCAAGCCATTTTGTGCTGGCTGTTTTACAAGTAAAATTGCATGAATAACACTGGGAACTCGTGTTGGGCATTTACCATTTAGGGGCTCAAGCAAACGGTAGTATAACAGAAATTGGAGGAAAGAAGGAAAACCGTTTTCAAAAACTATACCTCCTCATTTTTCAGCTCTTCCTTGCTTTTACCCGTCAGAACATCTCTTAGCTTCTTGGAATATACCTGAATAAGCCGGGCCAAATACTGGAGCCTAAAATAAACAGTTTACAATATGCTGATACGCCATACAAAAGTGAGCACTTATTTGAAAAGCAGCAGCCAAGCCGTGAGTTAAGCTCAAGATCAAGAACGTTTTGCAGCTAAGTACATGCGGCGCAATCAGGCAGGCAAAGAGCAAAAAAATTTGCCAGTCAATGGACAAAACAACCGCTGGAGCGTGTCTACCAAACAAGTTTAAAACAGTGCTCGGAAAGGGAAACCAACATTTTGAGCAGGTTTTTAAAATCGGATCTCGTCAAATTTTCGTCATTTTCATTTTCTGAACGTCATTTTTATTTGTCAAATATATTTCAGAAATATATACCGTTTTGGTTTGATTTCTTGAATTTTTGGCGTGTGCTGCTGCATATTTCACATTATCCTCGATCCGCGAGTATTGTATCTAAGTTACTTACAAATATCAGGTGTCAATGTGTCATGGCTTTGAGCATTACCAGTGAAGCGAAAACCCCAATACAAATCGGAGGTGTGGGGGCGGAGCATTGCTGTTGAAGCAATTTTTTGCTTTTCAAATAAAATTGTTCTTCAAATCTTTAATTTAGTTCATATTACAGAAACAAGAAAATTTACAGATTTTTGGGATGAAAATAAGAATTTTCGGCTGAAATCGGACGACATAAGCTTTTTCAATACAAAAAATCTGGCAAAAACGTTGGATTATAACTGGCGCGCGATTTTTTTGGACTTCTGCCTTTTTTGTTTTCCTGCTTACTTTTCTTAACCTTCAAATCGCGACGACGGTGAGCCCCCAGATCCGTCGCTAGTAGTTGTAAGATTTCCGCAATAGTACTTAAGGTGTTGGTTCGGGTTCGTGTATTTTTGGGCCTTAAAAGCGCAATTGTCGTTGAAATTCGCTCAAATTTGCTACAATTACTTCATTTAGCCTAGAAAAGATTTTAGAAAAGTCGCGGCGTAAAAAATTGCTTTTATCCACCATAATTTACACTGTGGGTACGCTACCCGGGCGAACTTATAATCATTCGAATCGTCACGTCAAGACCTACAACTTTGCTCCTGAAAGTATTCTTCGACTCCTTACGGTTTAAGAGATACCAGCGAAAACTGATTTTTGAGGTCCAAAACTGGACATTTTTTGAAAAATCAAATACTGTAAGATTTCTACAGTTTCAACAGCGCTTTCCAGTATTGCCAATATTTGCAGTCCTAAAGCACATGCTGTGCCCAACGGAGAGCTCTCTGCAGCATCTGTGCCTACGCACAGCAACGAAAATGTGAATTTTGAAAATAGCAACCAGACTGTTTTGAACACGGTTTTCTCTCAACTCATACAACCAATTAGAAAACGGCTTTAGACACGCATTTTTGGGATAATTGCCGAGGGCTATTTTTCATGGTTTCGCGTTCTGTCTTTCCGTTCGAGAGAAATAAGCATCCAGACTTGAAAATTTTGACGAAAATCAGACAAAATACACATTTTTCTCAAAATCTTTAGTATACCTGATCACTAAAAGATTTCAGAAAAAGTAGCCCTCAGGAAGACGTTTTTTTTCAATCCTAAACTGGTCGCTTTTCTTTAGCTTTCCCACATTTCGAGAAATCCATGTTCAAAAATTGTTTTCTTTTATCGCATGTTCAAGTCGAAGAGTGGAGATGAGACAGGTATGCCCTACCTAGCTGTAACAAGCACATTCTAAGCTTTAAAATGATATAAAAAACTGTCGTTGAATTCCAAGAATTGAGCAAATTACATTCGTTCAAATTTTGCTGCAAATACCCGAACCAGCACCTAAAGGGGGGGGCTACGAATTTCACTAAAGTTTTATGTTGGAAAAGCTAGCTAGTCTTTTGCCACATAATAGTATTAGGTTTAGTGTAAAATAGCTTAAAGTTTGAAATAATTCTATGTAGCATAGCGTCCTGTGGAGCCATCATAACTTAATGTTGTGGGTCCAAAGCTCGACATGGCACGTACACAAACTTCGACTCGCTCTGATCGCTATGCGCAAGGTACGGTACCCAAATCTCCCAGAAATAGTTCTGACATATAGCGCTTTGATATCGTGTAAAATAATCCTTAGATCGATGTATACTTTTCTGTGAGATACAATCAAAGTGGGAAAAATTGGGCGTTGCAGGTCTATACGGGTGGAGGTTAACTAACGTCTAATGAGCTGTGGTTTACCAAATGAACCCAACTTTGCTCCAATTAATACTCCAAGTATCTGTCTTAACTTTTGTAAAAATGACGTGATTTCGTTAATCCCTGCGTTCGCAGTGCTAGATTACATTATCGATATTGTCACTGTCACTTGGTGCCATTTCGCCTTTGAGAAAATTGTCTTTGAGAAAAATCACGAAAATTTTTCATTTGAACACCTCTAAAACTTCCCAGAGTGATAAAATTTTTCCGACTTTTTTCCGTTTTTTCCGACATTCCGGAAAAAAGAAAAACCCTTTTTTCCGGGACTTTTTTCCGATGCCCAACCCTACTGTCAACTGGTGGAATCTTTAAGGCGACAATATCGCCTTCGGCAATTTCAGAGCAGCGTTTCTTGGCTGATTCATAGGACTGTTGCTGCGATTCTCTATTTTTAAGATAGCTGAGAAAAGAAGGACAGCGCATCCGCACTTCTTCAAGAGATGACCCCATGGAATCGGAAATGTTCTGGGTATTGCATATGACGAAGCTTCCAGGCAGCAAAGGCTCAACGAAGGGGTCTTCTTCGATATCAGTCGACAGGACCTTCTTCTTCTTCTTCTTCAGATCCTGGGTCGTCTGAGCAGGTTCAATATGACTGGGACGGACGGATCCGGCCCACATCCCGGAGGAAACCAATAACCGAGACGGGCTCCCTCGATAGGACTTCCAGGTTCGGGTTTACCCCAAGCCACCTGGATCTAGGTCCACCCAAGGCCGGGCAGTGTAGGATAAGATGTTCAAGGTCATCTTCGGCAGATTGACAGTCAAGGCAGATGGGCGAGTCCGCCTGACCAACCCTATGCCGATAGCTGCGGAGGATTTGGGAGTGACCCTTGCAACGTAATTGTGAGAGTATCGTTCGTTCTCGTCGGCTCAGGGGGGCTTCCAGATTCTGTTTGACCGGTTGGTTTCCTTCGTAGACTCGCTGAACATCGGTACTTCTGCAGATTTCGCTGAACTTCGCTCTGATGTGTCGTTTGGCAGCTGCTTTAGCAGTAGTGAGATCAGTTGCACACTCGTCTTGGCGGGCTCCATTCGCCCGACTGGCGGCAACGTCCGCAAGCTCATTTCCGAGGATACCAACATGACTTGGCACCCACTGGACGGTTAGATAGTTTCCAAAATCGCTGAGGGTTCTGATAAAGCTCCAGATTTCAATGGTGATAGCCAATTTTTGGCTATTTGGGCCTGACATCAGGTGCTGGGTGGCCGACTTCGAGTCTGTGCATACCCTGATTTCACGATTTCGGACTTGTTGAGAGACCACCCATTTGATTCCCATCCGTAGTGCTTGCATTTCTGCCCTGAAGCTCGAGCAGATTAAGCTAGCAGGAGAGTGAAGCTCAGTAATCATTTTGCCGTCACCATCGCAGATGATGGCAGCGCTTCCACCGTTCCTAAACGAATCCTTTACGGACCCGTCTGTCCAGATGTTCAGATCTAAGGGTGGGAGTTTGGACAAGGTTTCCAGTGTGGTGGTCCGCAGGTTTTCCGGAAGACAGTCCTTTTTGCATGGCAGCTGTTTGTGGAGAGAGTCGTTGAAGGTGACGTTTGCTTCCTTAATATAGGGTCCTGACAGAGCCGCGAGGGTAAGCGATTCGACTGGTACATTGGATAGACCGATGTCACTGGCATATTTCTCCCCACGCTGCCTCCAGGAGTCCTGGGACTTCAGACGTTGTCGGACAGCGTGGGTGGCCGCCGCATGCCGAGGATTATCTGGAGGCAATCTGATGGCCTTCTGATAGCCTGCCGCAGTGAGTTCTTCCGCACGTAGGCTAATTGGAGGCAGGCCAGATTCTAGCAGGAGGTGACCGGTGGGAGTAGATCTCAGACAGCCAGTTATTTTTCTTGCCGCAGTATTCTGTATCCTCTCCAGTCGCTCGTTCCATGAAGCTGGTGTGGATGGGTGCAAAGACCCCATCGCATATTCAATGAGCGATCGGATGTAGGTGATATAAATTATCCTGAGATCTTTCTTCGGTGGTCCCCAGTGTCTGCTGCTGAGTGCTCCCAGGATTGCCAGTCGCGGCATACACCGAGTCTTCAGATTCCGTATGTTGATTGAAGTTGAGTTTCCAGTCGAATGTGATTCCTAGGAATACCGGGTTCGGATCGAATGGCAGTTGTTGGTTGAGTAGGGTCAGCTTTGGGATATGCTTGGCCTGGCTGTTCTGGGTGGTGAAGATACAGCACTGGCACTTCCCGACGTTGATATTTAGTCTCCAGGTTTTGGACCATTCTTCGATGGAATGGAGGGCACGCTGCAGTCTGGCTTCAGCTTTTTCAATATTCGAATCTGAAGCCCACAACGCCAAACCGTCGTTCTGTAGTGCTGGAATTGGCATAGTATGGGTAGATGGTCGGATAGCGAGTCAGGGAGCACTTTCCAAGTGCAAGTGGGCAATCTGGAGGAGTGGACGATCGTAAGGTCAGGGGCAGTTCCGCTTTCCTGAGGTGTGACGCCCGGACGCGTCACCTCTCCGCTGTTGAGTGCCGTCATACTTTCTTCGACAAGCCATTCATCAATGATGTCACCAAGTTAATCGCCTTGGCGCCCGGGTTCCCAGGTAGTAGAGTGAGCGTCAAAGTCACCGGCAATGATGACATTTGGGCCGGTAGGAAGATAGGAGGGGTCAAAATTTTGTACCCGGGTTTTCGCCATTTGCCGCTGAATTGGGGGAAGGTAGATATTCACAATTGTTATATCGCCTTCCTTCATATGCAGCTTGATTCCCAATGCGTCGCTGTTGTCGTCTGCAGGGGCAGTCAGGGCGGATTGGATTCGACTATATTTCAGTCCATTTCTGATCTGAGTCAGAACACCGCCCCCTTTAGGGGGGGGGGGAGGTTGGCGGCACGTCCGGCGCGTCGATTCTGCGGAGTAGCCGGGGACCTGAGGTGGCTTTGTCAGATTCGTGAAGTGGGATTCCTGAATAAGGGCAACGTCTACGTCTAGGTCGTTGAGGGATTTGGCCACCCAGGCCGTTTCGTGCAAATCCACCGGCATTCCACTGCAGTATTCGCAGCGGCTTCCTTTTGGGCTTCGCAGGGTCAGCCATAAGCCCGCGTAAGAGTGGAGGTGGATTAGCAGGTCGGCCAGGTGGGATCTGGTTGGCAGCCGCTGGGGCAGGCAGTTGCTGAGGGGGTCCAGGACCGTGAGGGGCTGGGGTCTGGAGGGGTGCTGGCAGGCAGTTTGGGCATCGCCAGCCGACAGAATAGTCCCTGAGATTCTGTAGCCCTGAGCATTTCTTATGTACCCAGCCGTTGCAAGAGTCACATAAAACACAGTCTCTCTGCGCATTCAGTCCGCAGATGGGGCACGGCCATTTGGGGTCGGGTGGGGGGCCGGGGTTACGTTCGATGTCACCAGCCATCAAAAGGATGAGGCACCAGTAGGCTGGTTTGCCCGTACCTCTAGGCAAAAACCCGATGTTCCCCGGATAGCATGTAGTCCATGGGGAGTAGTGTCCGTTGAGAGGGAGTCGCCGTATCGGAGTTGGGCCCCATACCAGGAGCCAGGGGGATTGAGAGCCATTCGTTGCCAAAAGGAAGGGGCACCCGGGGGACTGAGGGGTCCATCGTTGCCTTCTTCCAGTTGGGTTCTGCCCAGCCACCGCGGACAAGGTGCTCTCCAGGCTAGGTCGATAGGACCTCAACTACTTCAATACAAACCTCGTCAGCTCTCACCATGCGACCGTGAACATCTCTTAAACGATTGTACCCAATAGCTTTCAGGGAAGGTGGATTGGTTGAGAACATAATCACTGGATGCGGATTCTCCAAACTCGCCATTGCTGGACCTTGGTTGGATTTGCCTGAAGCCTCATTTTCCTCATTGGCATTACCACCGTGATTATTTGCTCCCCTGACCTAATTATCATCCTCATCGCCATCCTCATTATCGCCGTCATCATTATCATCATCATCATCATCACCACCAGCAGCACCAACATGGATGTCGCGAGGCTTTCTTGCAAACATCAAGGCAAATGGTGTATTCTTGATGGTATCAAAGAAAGTGGAGTTGATGTCGAAGACCACTTTCGACAGACCATGCGCCCACTCTGTGGATAGATTTTGCTGCATCCAGGCAGAGAGTCTGTTTTCCAAAGTCTGGTTGGCACGCTCAATCAAACCATTGGTCTGAAGGTGCCGTGGGCGAGAAAAGGCATGCTTAGTACAAGGGAAATAATTCAGAACGTGGCGCATGCACTTTCCGCTGAATTCGCCGGCATTGTCTGTTTGGAAAATTCTTGGAGGACCAAAAGTGCAGAACACAGTCCTTGTAATATCGCTGACAAAATTGCATTCTTTGGACCGTAGGGACTAGGCAATGGTAAATTTCGAAAAGTGGTCTTTAAAATGTAAGATCCAGAAATATTCACCATCGGGGTTTCACCAAGTCTATACAGTCAGCTTGAACTCGCTCCCATACTCCCTTAGCGACTATTGCCTTGCCAGCAGGGGGCTTGAGAATGGATTTCTTAGCACAGCAGATATCAGATATGGAAACCCTCACTACTTTTGCCGATAGCATAACATCGAGTAATCTGCTCAAATTCTGTACTTAGAGTACTTCTTGTGTTGGCCGACGAGTACTACTACATTAACGATCACAAAAGAACGAACTACGTATATATCACTGGCTTTTCCGACAGGAGTGGGCTGGGGTGTACCCCCCAGACTTGGCTCGCCCCCTCCAGGATTAGGAATTCCGCCCCCCCCCCCTGATACCAAACGCCAACATAAAAATGGATTTTGAGGGAAAAGTGTTCGATTTTTAGCTCTACAGCAAAAATAGATTTTTAAGCATTTTTAAAAAAATTCCCCTCCCAAATCGGTGCCCCCTAGACCTACGAAAAAGTCGGCGCAGTGGCTAAACCGCAAATTACTTTTATCAGTCTCTAAAGCAGTCGCAATTATGTATAGGTACCTCTTTTTCATATCTTTAACAGTTTCTGCCTTTTCAGCTCCATTGAGAAAATTAGAGCTCTTCTTTCCCATATTGTGAAAAATCAGCATGTAACATTCCAGGGTGGAAAAGTCCAGCTGTGGCTCCTCTGGATTTCGTTCCTTTTCCCGTTCATCTTCAGAGGGTGGCAAAGGAAGAATTTTCTTCAAATAAAAAATGCAATAACAAATTAAAATTTAAAAGTATTTGAAGACTAAAAGCACTCCCTCTCCTTTCGTTGGGTGCCCTTATCCCAACTAACTCCCACTATGGTAGAAGTCAGTAACTCCAGGACATTTGTTTACCAATTTTTTCTATCGAGTTTGTTCATTTTAACTTGGTGTCAGCGACTAAATTGTGGCATAATGATACAACACGTTCAGAACAAGCAGACTGATTGCATCCTTTCCATAGCATATTTTGTATAACATAAAACCGCATAAAAGGTTTGCAGTAAAATGGTAGGCACATTTACACAACGATCGGGCTAGTAGCAGAGACGGAAATGATTGACAAAGCTGTCTCTGCAATTAGATTAAGCGACAAGTGAGAACGATTTCTCAGCAAATGTCCCGCAGAGCAAGCAGTATGGAATCTAAGCGGTTAATTCCTTAAAAGTAAATAAGTGAAACAGACCACTTAAGGTGGTGATTCCTTTTAGAGATATCAACTTTGAACCATTATTACTCAACCATTACTTGGAGTTAAGAAGCCATTTTTATATCAAAATGCAGCGTTACATTTGCTCTTTCTAATGAATACAACGAAACTAACTTTAGTTCTTGGAAATTATTTTACTGCATTTAAAAAGTAATTTAATTTTCCAGATTTTTTGCAGACTAAAGTAAATTTTTTCGTGAGACATCGGCCATATCATTCGATTCCACTATCAAATAGCTGGGGACCCTTTTTTAGTTATTATGAAACCGCTCTTCGTTGTAAAGAAATTAGCTAAAATGTATGCGCAACCTGGATTTTGCCTACTTTTCCCAACTTTGGCAAGCGACAACTTTAGCTAGAAAGAAGCAATCGGGACAACTAAAAAAGGGTCCCTGGGTATTTTAGTGTAAAACACGTCCAGTAAGTGGCAACCATCTAGCTTGCATAGTAAATGCTCCACAATCGCTGGAAAAAATTTGGTCATGTTTTTGCAAAAACTACATTTTCTATAATAGCAGCGTACGGGTTAGTAGTTAGAAGATTATACTGTAACGGATAATCGGTTTCGACGAGACCTTAAAATTGACACCCGTAGTTTAATTTTACGGCTTACATGGCGCAAGAAATGGCGGATTTTTTGATTTCTGCAAAAATAACAAGTTTTCACAGCCAAAATAGGAGAATCGACTAAATCTCACGATAGCGAAAAGCTAGAAAGCTACTTCAAAAAGCAAAAATGTAGAGCTCAACAAGATCTTTCGAATGAATATAATAATAGCTATGCAGCTACTGTCTATTTGTCAAAAATTGGTTAAAGCGGCCCTGAACGGAGATGTCGAATTTTTGAAGCGGGATTGCGCGGAGGGTGTTAGAATGCTAAAGGAACTTATTTTGGAAAGTTTCATCAAATTTCATCTTGACTTGAACCGTCAATCAACAATATGTGCCCAAAAGGAATCACCACCTTAATAAATTGAATCAATTCTGTACGTAGGCGGAGAAGAACAAACAAAAGCATACCATTAGCATGTCCAAGAAAAGCTGTATTTGCTCATCAATATTGTCAATATCGCCTGAAAACGCGGACAGCTCAGCGGTTAAACGGAGCATGTCCAGGTAGACTTCATGTCCACCGGCTGTCTCCAACACTGGAAGGACTGGAACGACATGCTTCAAAATGTAGACAAAGAATGGAGTACTGTGCACATTTCTCTGCAAAACAAATTTTATTTTCAGCTTTATTATATCAAATTCAATACCGGGATGGCAGAGGGCAACCTTGCTTCTAACCCGACAATAAGATGTTCGAACTTCAGTTCCCGCAAAAGCTTTCTCTAACCCCCTTGAGCACAGCGCATTTTTAGAGATTTTTATCACGGGGGAATTCGGGCGGGAAGATGTTTTGTAAAAATTAGCCAAAAAATTGTATTTCTTGGCGTATTTAGCATGATGAAACACAAAAATTTCTCAAAAATGTCAGGATTTAAACTAAAAATAGCCATTTACGATAAAATCTACGGCGAAGCCAGTAAAGTTTTAAAACTGACGATTTTTGGCAAAAATGTAGACCTCATAAAGGGAAAAGCCCAAAATCACGGTGGGGGGGGGCGATTTCGGGGGAAGGCATTTTCGGGGGAGGTCAATTTGGGGGGGGCGCCCCCACCCCTGTAGAAAATACGCTGTGAGCAAGGGGTTTGGTATCGGTTTAGCATGGGCTCCAGCCAAGGACGTATCCAGAATATTAAAAAGGGAACGGTTCCAACACTGAAAAAAGGGCGGATAAAGAGAACAAACTTGTACCAACATTAGCAAACATTTCCTTCGGTATCTAAAAACGAGAAAGCCCGGAGTCGGTCCCCTGAAAGCGTCCCTGACTACAGCGAATCCAGACATCTATCCTTACAGGTATAAATAGGTACTACAACTGTGGGGAAAGAACACGATTGTGTTCTGTCGTGAACACTCACGAAGGATTCTTCTAGTGGCGCACATAGAAATTTTTTCACGTGGGACGTACTTGACAAAAATTGGGCGGGGGTGTCTGGGGGCGAAAAAATGAAAAATGGGGAAAATTCTTGAAAATAATAATTGAAATAAGCAAAAATCGAGTAAATTCCGCGCCAAAGGCGCAAAAGGTTTTGAAAATGTTAAAAACGTTACTACTGAAAAGGTTTAAAACGCTGAAATAAGGGTAAATTAGATAAAAATTAAATCAAATTCGTGCCGAAGGAGCGAAAATATTTGAAAATTTATGTCCGCGCTGCGCGCGGGCAATATAATTTTTCCTTTACCCCTGGTTTCGGGGGAGTGCGGGCGCCCTCCCCCGCCTCCCTTATGTGGATCCCTGGATCTCTCCTCCACAGATTCAACATTCGAGTTGTCACCCATGCTTCCTGAATTCGGAGATAAGCACCTGCACCCTATGAATAACCTGTTGGAGTTGGAGTTCTCTTCAGGGGCAACTTTAGCTATCTACTTTATCAAATTTACTTATTACAAAATTTCTTTTTCATCAATTCAAATATGACTCAGTTCACAATCTCGTTCCTAATGTTCACATCTGATTGTTTTTTAATAAATTATTGTTACGTAACAATTTCACACCTTGCCTATTGAATCAGAGTACATCTAAAGCTAAAAAGTAATGGAATAACAAAATGTCTAATTATCTGACTTACTGAAAGGAAGGGAATCGTCTGACGTCCACACTGAATTATCTGATCAACTCGGTCTGGATCTTTTGCCTAAAAATAAACTTATCAAACATCACAGAAGATAACGGTCGGCTTCAATGCTTCGGCCCAACTCTGCTATCCGGCACCCTAGCTAATAGTTGTGCAAATCAACTGCACAACTTTTCTAATTTGTGCAGGACTGGCTCAGCTTTAAAAATGTGCCAAAGGATTAAATTTCGCGCTGCACAACAACTGCACACATGTTAAAGATTTAACTGCGGAATAAAAGAGCACTTGGAAAACGGCACCTTAACTGAGAAAACAACTACAAAGGGGAGGTGGATCAGTATCTTAATATTTAATACAAGCAATGCTGCCTCAAACAAAGTGCTTCCTTCCCGAAGGGCCTTGTGCAGTTTTCTATGACATACTCATTTTCAAAGCATAAAAATTAAAGACAAGCGTTAAACCTTACCAGTTGTGAAATTGATAATTGTATGTATTAAATGTAAAAATTATCATTCCCGAAGGGCCTTATGCTTTTTAAACATTTCGTCACAGTTATCGGAATTTTCATAGTTACGCCAGAGTGGCGTAAATTTGACTTTCTTGCCTATGTTTTACATGTATTTACGCCGGATAACGGTAATATACCGCTATCCGGCGTAAATATGAAAAATTGAGAATTTTCATAGTTACGCCAGAGTGGCGTAAATTTGACTTCTTCGTCTATGTTTTACATGTATTTACGCCGGATAACGGTAATATATATACCGCTATCCGGCGTAAATATGAAAAATTGAGAATTTTCATAGTTACGCCAGAGTGGCTTAAATTTGACTTTTTCGCCTATGTTTTACATGTATTTACGCCGGATAACGGTAATATACCGCTACCCGGCGTAAATATGAAAAATTGAGAATTTTCATAGTTACGCCAGAGTGGCGTAAATTTGACTTTTTCGCCTATGTTTTACATGTATTTACGCCGGATAACGGTAATATACCGCTATCCGGCGTAAATATGAAAAATTGAGAAATTTCATAGTTACGCCAGAGCGGCGTAAATTTGACTTTTTCGTCTATGTTTTACATGTATTTACGCCGGATAACGGTAATATACCGCTATCCGGCGTATTGAAAATTTTCAGAGTTACGCCAGAACGGCGTAAATTCAAATTCTTCGATCGTAGGCTATTTACGCCAGTAATTAAAAAAACTCAAGGCCCTTCGGGAATAGAGAAATTTGTTTTTAAGGTCCTCCTGTGGATGTATGCTTATAGCAGTTGGTGTATGTATTTGTAGTTCCATGGTGTTTGGTAAGCAGATAGCCCTTCGGGAATGAAGGACTTCGTTAGTGGATGCATTTTGAATTATATGCACTGTAAATGGTTGCTATCAAGTGCAATCATAAAAAGGTGCCGGATGGCAGTTTCGTTAATTTTATAAAATAATTTGCAGCCAGCTAATTGACTGCTTCATAGTATTCCAGGTTATGCACATTAGTTATTTTCAAAGTTCGGATCATGCTGCACAAATTTGAAAAGTTGTGCAGTGAATTTGCACAACTATTAGCTAGGGTGCCGGATAGCAGAGTTGGGCCAATGCTTCAGGTTTCTGGGCAAAATCAACAAAAACCGCTGGTGCAAAAAAAATCAAGTTTTTATGGTTAACATCTATTGTAGCATAAGAAAGAAAAGGAACCAATCCTGAGTTAAAATTTATTTCCCACGATACTCCCTCACCCATTCAATGTCAACCAGCCAAGATTAAGGAGGGTTTAACCAGGGACCTAAATTAAGATAAACTTTAAAGGAACAATAATACTTGTAAACTATATCCATACGTCAAAAGGCTTATCCAAATCGGCCTGATCAATGACAATGTTGAGTAGCTGCTGTCGACCCGCCATCGTTCTCAGCTGACTCAACTGAGACAGCAGATTGATAAACAGGATAAATTCTTCACCTGTCACGTCTTGAAGGACCTAAACAAAAACAATAAATAAGATTCAGAAGACACTGTTTCAGCCATTAGAACAGATGCGCACACAGTCAGACATACATAATTCCTTTTTGAACGTAAAAATTTCAGTGCAAAGCACTAATGAATGACACAGAACTATATTCATTCAAGTAACAAGACTACTACCATGATTGGTGACAACCAAAATTCACAAAGTTTCCATCACAAAGCTTCAGCTAACTATCTTTTGACTGATGCACTCACTGACCTTCTTAACTTCCTCAATGACATAAGACTCCAATTCTGAGGTGAGAACTTTGTCCGACAGAAAGCGCAACTTTCCTGCCAAATATTTCACTGCCCGATCGCGCAGCAGCTCTTCGTCCGCATTCATAATATGAATAAACAGAGTGCCGAGGGTTTCTAAACAACAGACATATACACACTTTTATCCTTAAAATTGACGGCAAAATCCTGACACTTAAGGTAGAAATAAAACAATTCCATGTATAGCTAAGTAGAGTGGCAGGCCAGCACTCAGCCAGGGGTGTTCATGAGGTCTAGACCCCCCCCCCTTTTGGGGTGGAAAAATAATAAATTTTGCTATTTTTTGGCAAAAATAGCTATTTTTTAAAAATTGTGGCGCCTTCGGCGCTATAATTTACTTTTTGAAAAAATAAACATCCAATGTACTATTTTTGGCAAAAATCTTCAACTTCTGGGGGGCTCCGTTGTATTTGACCTTGGACCCAGTGGCGCACGTAGAAATTTTTTTCGCGGGGGGCGGACCTCAGAAAAATTTGGGGGGTCTGGGGGGCGAAGCACCCTAGAAGTTGAAAAATGTTTGAAAATTGGGTTTAAAAAACAAAGGTAAGCGTAAATTAAGCAAAAATTCATTAAATTTCGCGCCGCAGGCGCGAAAATTTTTGAAAATCTTAAAAAAGTTGCTATTGAAAGGTCTAAAACGCCGAAATAAGGGTAAGCTAAGCAAAAATAAACTTGATTCGGCGCGAAAATTTTTTAAATTTTATGTCCGCGCTGCGCTCGGACAGTAAAATTTTTTCTTTACATCTGGTTTCGGGGGGGGCGCCGTCCCCCCGCCCCCCCTTAAGTGCGCCCCTGCTTGGACCCCCCTCCCTCCCTTCCCCCCCCCTTTCAACACCCTGGGTGCGGACCTGTAGAGTGGCTATAATACGTAGATCACAAACGTAAAATGCGCGTATGCTGTGCTTTTAGCACTTTTCTTATACAATGTTATTATCAGATATATACATAGACGTGCACGCATATGTATACCTTTTGTGTAGGTTTTCAACAATTCAAACAGTGAATTCTGGACAATATGATTTTCCTGTGGTTCATCTGACTGGAGAAGCTGAACCAAAACATCAATGACTTTGGGTACATGCGTTCCTGGAGTCTTACAAAGCGGGGCCAATTCCTTAATCACTGACTTCCGAATCTAAACAGCAAAAATATTGCTTAAAATATTAAACAAATATATAAATCAACAAGAAAATATTATCATCTAAATTAACAAAAAACTATAAAACCGATAAAGTCTATCACGTGCTATGCATATTTTGAAAAAACTGCGTGCTGTGCGAGCAAGGGCTCACTTCCAAAATTTTGCAATGAAGGCTTCTCAAATTTCACCTTGCTGAAGCTATTTGCTTGCAATACCCGTAGGCTTTCGGCAAAGACAGAAGCACTACGTGTTGTATATTTCAAAACCACAACCATCTTTTACTATGACAATCCTAATGCATTACTTTACAGCATTATTAGGTAAGTGAAAAATGCGTAAATATACTTCTCATTTTAGCTTCTTCGCATATATACTGGCTTTTTCCTAGGCAAAAATTTCTGGGGGGGCTCGGATTTCTGGGGGGGGCTCGGATTTCTGGGAAGAAAATTTTCAAAAAATGCCTAAAAATAGCTATTTTTTTGCTGCTGAGCTAAAAATTAACTATTTTTAACTTAAATTTAAGCTTAAAATCGCTAAACAATGGTTAAAAATGGGTGAACATCCGGCGAAGCCGGAAAAAATTTTCAAAATGTACCCTCAAAACCCTATTTTTCCGGGCATTTTAGAGTTTTGGGGGGGGAGGCCCGAATCCTGGGGGCGATTCTGGGGGGGCGACAGCCTCGGAGGGCCCCCACCCCCCCTGTGGAGAACGTTTATATACTGTAGTCAGTAATATTCAATAATTCTTTTCTTATGAGACGTAAGCTTAATGACATCTACATACACCATCTACAGTTTGCGAACCCAATGCTAATACGCTTAACATGGTACCTCGTCAGACCTGAGCAAAACCAGATTTTGTCAATTTTCAGGAAAAGCTATGCAACTTTAAGCGATAGATAAAGGCGCAGTTTGCTCACTGGCCTGAACGGCGATTAAAGCAATGGTTGGTTTGCGCTAAACTTTTTAGGAAATTTTTAGTTTAAATTTGGAGATTCTACGGGAGATTTTCAATATCAAGGACTCGGTTCAGACCAGACCACAACGAAACCTTTCTTATTATATAATAGTTAATAAATTTAATTTATTTAGGATTACTACTTATTGGAAGCAACTTCCTCATGGTTACCGCAGAGATTCAAGCAAACAGTGGTGGTTTGGGTTCCATGTCGTCATGTGCGGAGAAATGTATGTACAAATTGCAATCGAAACTGAATGGGCTGGACGTGAAACCGCTGACAACAATTGCCACGAATATGAGTCTGAGCGACGCCAGACAAAATATGGACTATGGCTGCCAGTAAGCAACGCCAACACAATTAAAGAAATTTATGTTTTTACTGCATTGCCAATAGATTTATTGTGACAGTTTAAGGTGGTGGTTTCCTTTTGTGTAAATTTGGACCTGTAGGCTTCAATTCTTTATGAAAGTAGATGTAACTTTCCAAATAGGCTATTTTCTTGCTCTTTAACATTCTGGGATCAGTCCCACATTTTTAGGTGAAGAAATTTTCGGTTTTAAGCATTATACTTTCAGCAGATTGTAGATACATCAGATTGGTTGTTATGGATGGAAAGAAGGTACAAAAACGAACATTTTGCTTTTACAACCTTCGAGCTATCTCTAGTGGTTAAGGGGGGTCCATTTTTGGTCAATTTTTCGACCATCTCCGATTTCGCTCATTTTCACATATGATCTTTGGGTGGGATATTTTAACGAGTTTCAAATTAAATTAAAACGGCCATTTTCGAGGAAATTAGTTTTTTCAAAATTTCTGCCAAGTCGTACGGTCAACTTTCGTTTAATTATACTCAATCGATACGCGGTCAAAGCGGTCATTTTATTAATGCCTATCCGCTGGGATTCGTTGCTGTAAGCTAGAGAATTCGCCGAAAAATCATTTTGGCAAAACGCGATTATTTTGTTTTGAACATCGATTTCTCAAAAACTATCGGATGGATTTGCGTGATTTTGGGCTGGATGAAAATTCACCCTATTGCGGAGGGACAATTTTCTTGGTTTGAGCTAAAACATCTCCAGTTGGGAGAAAACTGAATACAAAGTTGCGAAATTTCGTGTCACCGCACATTTGCCGGATTTTCTGGAGTATTGAGGCTTGTTGAGCCAAATCCAAAAAATGACCCTCGGCCCGTATGTCCTTCATATCATGGCACAAGAAAAAATTTTGGCCGATTCTACGTTTTGAGAAATCGATGTTCAAAAATTTTTGGTCTATATTCAGCCTATCAGATGTCAGTATGCCAGAAAATTTTTGCTAGTTTTGTGCTAATTTTGCTAGTTTCATAAGCTCCTGAGAATGTACAGGTTATAAGCTTTCAAATGAAGAATAAGCTCTTTCCAACTCCCAAAATTGCGAAAGTTATAGCGTTTCAAAAAATCACCACAAAAGCACTACACAAGAGGACACCACCACCTTAAACAAATTAAAATATCAAATCCTTGTACCATTTCTCCAAATCGATAATGTTAGGGCAAACTGGCCCAAAATTAAACTTCACAAACACAAAAATACAGCAAGTAATAGTAAGCGACCATGCCGTAACAGAGGCTACAATTAGAAACCAGTTTACTGTAAATCGCAAAAAATTTTTTGGATGATATTTCAGCGCGGCTGTGAAGGCTATCAACTGTTTTGATGCCTGTCCAGAGAGAGACGCCATGAAGATTGCCATTCAACGAAACAAACCATTTCAACTGATTTGTGTTGACAAAAAGGATGGTGGGTTTTTTAAACAAAATAGGTAGGGGGACGAGTGAGGGGACGGAGGTCCGAAAGTGGTAAAAGTATGGCTACAATGCTATAAACCGTAAAAAGTTTTTGCATGTGCTACTATAACTAAACTGAAAAGTGCTCATAAATGAAGTCACAGCACCAAAATAGACGATTTTTGACAAAAACTTTCGGCGAAGCAGGAAATTTTTGAAAAGCTTGACCAACAATCCAAAAAATTTGGCAATTTCAGAGCGCCATAGGGTGAGTGGCGGGGAGGGAGAAGCCCCAAAAAGTGGGGGGAACGAGCGGGGGAACCAAATATCCCCCTTTTTTTCCATACTAAGCCACACATTTTTTACCTTGCTTCTCCCGCTTATTTACACCTATTTACAGAAAACCCAAAGTGCTTATTGAATTTGCCATTTATATTTCAGACTGGAAAAATCACGTGGTCCGTTGTGAAGTGGAAAATCGCGACGCCTTTGTGGAACAGTGTGGAGAGCTGCAGCTGGCACAATACGAAAAGGCCCATCAAAGGATTGCTCATCTCCTACGCCGGGTCACTGATAATCCTTTTGTACTCCGACAGTCCGCTATCAAGGCCCAATTTGGCGATTTGTGCAGGTACGTAAGCTTTGGGATATTGAATTGAATTATACAAATGCACTATATTTTAAAAAGGAAAAGGTGAATAAGATCTCCTAACCACCGATGCTCTCAAGTAGACAGACAAAGTCAACGTCTGTTGCCGACAGACGAGTACTACATTTAATAGGGTACGTGTCATTTAGAAGTCTTTCTCAGGGTGAAATTCTTAACCACTGTCGGGGAACGACGGGGAGGGTCGGACAGAAAATTTCCGATAAGTGAACTGTTTTTGTAAAAAAAGCAAAAGTGTTTTGGCACATTTTACAAGGAGAAAAGCAAATTTTCAAAAAATTTTATTTGATATATATAACCATAAAGCTTAAAAATACACAATTTTAGTCAATGTTCCAATTTTTGATTACCATTTTAGCATTGCATCCCAAAGAGCACTTTGATTACCCAGTCCGCATATACATACAAGAATAAAAATGCTCCGGTGGAGAATGAAAAATGCAATATGGGTGCCATTCGGTTGTAAATGGACAGAGGACTAGGTTTTAAAACGTTAATATGGGAGGGGCAGGTTGTAAATGCCTGGAGGACTAGGTTAAAAGCGCACTAATATGGACCAGCTTCGCTGAACAACCCATATATATTCGCGAAAACTGTCCAGAGTTTCTATCGGCTGCTGCTTGCTATATATTGCTATTGGCAGTTCTTCGGAAAATTGTACGATTTGTCAGCATGGCCTGCAAGTATATGTGGTCGTGCTCCTTATTATAATACTTAATAATACACGTACATAATGTCAACTGCTTTTCGCATCAACTTAATACAAGATTCTGCGCTGACAGTGCAGAAAAACACCTTGAACACCTTTCTATCAGAACAGCATTGTTTATTTGGAATAAGCTTAAATATTTCAAAATCGTCCCGCTTGCTTTGAAAATCTGAAGAATGTAGATATTACTCGTATGTCATGTGGAGTGGAGCATGAGTAACCGCGAATATGGGTTGTTCAGCGAAGCTGGTCCATATTAGTGCGCTTTTAACCTAGTCCTCCAGGCATTTACAACCTGCCCCTCCCATATTAACGTTTTAAAACCTAGTCCTCTGTCCATTTACAACCGAATGGCACCATATTGCATTTTTCATGCTCCACCGGAGCATTTTTATTCTTGTCCTATTTCATTTTTAAGGTTCTCAGTAAAAAGCAAAAACGTTAAAGCTGTGTGAAAGAAACTTTAAAAATTCCGCCAATCATTAATCGTCAACCGAAAGTACAGAACAAAGAAGCTTGAAAAGTTCCAAGTTCTTCCTTTTTCTCTATTTTGACAGAAATCCAACATCCAGTACCCATGGCTGCAATAGTTTTAGTTACTGTATTTAGCATATAGCACTCTACTGCAGCGCAACCAATTACAAACTTTACTGTCAGTGAAGCAAACTCATAAAACACGATTTGCAATGCTCTGCCGCACTTGTGTGCAAGATTTCGGACAATTGCAACTCATCTGTAGCTAGTTATAGGTCGTGCTGTACTTCAGCAGCACTCTACTGCAGCGCAACCAGATGCAAACTTTACTGTCAGTGAAGCAAACTCATAAAACACGATTTGCAATGCTCTGCCGCACTTATGTGCAAGATTTCGGACAATTGCAACTCATCTGTAGCTAGTTATAGGTCGTGCTGTATTTCAGCAGCACTCTACTGCAGCGCAACCAGATGCAAACTTTACTGTCGGTGAGGGAAACTCAAACGGCATGATTTGCAATGCTCTGCCGCACTTGTGTGCAAAATTTCGGACTATTGCAACTTACCTGTAGCTAGTTATAGGCCGTGCTATACTTCAGCAGCACTCTACTGCAGCGCAACCACATAGTAACATCGTAATAAGTATACGAAACGTATCTATAATATGTAGTTTGTCATGTCCTAAACTATCTGTATGCCGAATTTCAAATACCAGTGACGAATGAATAACTTGTTATCGACGGTGCTGTGTTTGGGACAGCACATACAGCACGGTGGAAGCTAGAGAGTGCACCAACTAACATAGCTACAGTTCCCCCTTACTACAGACATAATTTTCACCAAGTTTCATATGTTTAGCCGTTTACAGTAAGTCTACAGACAGCGTGCTATGGTTGCTGCATAATAGTACAGCACGACAGCAGCACCGCACAGAGCTGCGACCAAGCTCATCGTGTTCAGCTACCCCGATAACCTTTATATGCGTCCCATTAAATGGCTCAAAACTGCATATTTGGCCTATTTTTGACTATTTTCTGTGGAGTTGGGACTTAGAAACTTTTCCGAAAATGGCCATTTGGACCGGATAACTTTGGACCGGCCGCCTGAACGGTCCAGGACCTAAATCAAAAATCGGCCAACGTTACGCACTAGTATCCCCTCCGTACTTGTTCATGCAACAAACCGCGTCTCTCTAACTTGTTCCCTGAGCCCTGTGGCCGTGACACAAAATTGGCCCTTTTTGACCAAAAACGCCGTTTGGCCACTTTTGGCCGGCCGCACAGGTGGCATGCCGGGCCGGGCAGCGAAAAAATATAGCGCGGGGCACATGGGACCATATCGGCATTCAGAAAATATGAACCTTTCCGGCTGAAAATGTCCACATCTTTCAAGCACCTCTGCACAAAATAGCCCTTTTCCAAGCGTGACTAACACAAAAAAAGAAAGATGAAAAAAAAAACGGACCTAACTTGTCCGGAAGTGAAAATTTTCAAAGTTGAAAATTTTGACCAAAAACTTTTTGCAACTTGGGAAAATGGTTGTACTCGTCGTGCAGATTCCAAAAATACCAAACTTGCCGAGTTTCGTTCAGTATTGAGCTGGCACGGTGCTCGAACAAGTCTCATAGGGCCGCGCAGAGCCTTTTACACCCATATTATAGTGGCCCCCCCCCTTTATTTAAAAATTAAACGGGGGAGGTAGAGGATGAGGTGTGTATATCCCGATCACGAAACCATTCAATCAACTCATTTACATGTATTCCAATCACCATTGTCGGGAGTATCGGTCTCGTCCATCGACAAGTCGCAGTTTTGGACCGAGACCGGAATTCTGGGAAACTTCAAATTTTGGCAAAAATCTCAAATTAGTGTTAAGAAATCTAAGGAAGTGCGGAAACCGTACCTTTAGGTGTTGACGTCCCTAATACTGAGCCTAAGCCAAAAAACCACAAAAACTATGAAACTAAGTTCAAGTCCAAATTAGCGAGTCTCAGATCTTGGTATCGCCCAAACCTGTCACGCACTGCAGAATTCAGGATTTGGGGACGGAGTGGCCTCCAGGAAATTTGGATGAATTGGGGGGGCGGCCCAGGTGGGGAGGCCGCTCCCTTATAACTGCCCCTGATTTCACAACATTTTGTTTGCAGGATCACCGCCAACGTTGCCATCTGCATGTCTTCAGTAGCAGAGCGTCACTGTGACCGCAAGGCCAACATGCTGATTAGTGAAGCCTTCACCGTGAGCACAGCTGGACAGGATCCTTTGGCTTTACGATACCTGTCACCAGAATGCGAAAGAATGGGTCGAGTCGCCATGAAAATTGGATAGGAAATATGCAAAGAAATAAACTAAACGGAAGCTCGGCTCCGTTGAACGCTACGAATGAATAAATTCTCCAATACGTATATTATGCGTATTTAACACAACTTGAATTGCATTCTGTAATACTAACGTGCCTCGTATTCATGTTGATCTAAACTGGTATCGGCTGGAAATATAAGAACATCAAACTGATGTCTGAAATTAGAGAACTAAATTCAGTGAAAACCAATCTGGGCTGCCCCCCCCAATTCGGACTTTCTCCCAGAGCTAGAGGGTAACCGGAAATAGGGATTCGAGATAAATTTTTGAAAGATGGTACAACTTCGCTGGAAGCTACTTATGACATTTTAAGCGGAATTTTGCAGTTTTAAGCGTATTATAAATGTCCGTTACAATTGTTTAGTTTCAAGCAATAGCAAGTTTAAGGATGTGCCGCCCCGAAAAGAAATTGACACTTAACCCCAGACTTCCCCGTCCAGAAATTCTGGAAAAGGGAAATGTATATACCAGTAACGCGAGTTTCCTGTTAAAAATGGCGAATTTAAGGTGGTGGTACCCTTTTGTGCAGTGCTCTTGTGGTGTTTTTTGAAACGCTATAACTTTCGCAATTTTTGGGAGTTGCAAAGAGCCTTATACATCGTTTTAAAGCTTATTATCTGTACAGTCACATGAGCTTACAGAACTGGCAAAATTAGCCAAAAAATAGCAGAAATTCTCTGACAAGCTGACATCTAACAGGATTAATATAAACTCAAAAGTCTTTGAACATCGATTTCTCAAACCGAGAAGAATCCTCCAAAAGTTCTTTGTTCCATTCGATATGAAGGACACAATGGACCGAGGGACGTTTTCAGACTCGACTCAGCAGGTCTTAACTGTCGAGAAAATCGGCTAAATGCACAGTAACACTAAATTTCGAAATATAGCGTTGAGTGTTCTTGCAACTCTACACACGTTTTAGTCCGTAAATCCAAGAAAAACTTCCCTTCGAAGAAAAGCGAATTTCGATTCTGCCGAAAAATCTCCTGAATCTGTCAAGTGTTTTAGAGAAACTGATGTTCGAAAACAAAATAATTGCAGAAATTTTGGCAAAAAAAAATGATCAGAAAAAAAAGAGCAAAAGCTTTGTTTTTTCCATTTTTTCCGGATGTAGAGGAAAAATGAAAAATATTCTAATTTTATGACGATTTGGAGAAGGAATATCGGAGTATGAAATATGTTGAGCTTTTTCCTGCCACTTTAACACCATTTAAGGAATCTATTCCATGGGTCAGGTAGTAGGTAGGGGTGTATACAAATTGACGAAATTAGATGGTTTTTCGACTTATCGGAAAAAAATGGAAAAATATTCGTAAATAATGCTCTGTTAATTTGCCACTAATCGCAAACGCAATATTAGTTACAAAAACTAATAAAAATAGTGTTTAATAAGCAATGTCACTGATATTCATGATTTGAGCCAATTCTTTAATTTGGGCCTTGGCCTTGGAATGTGAAAATGAATGTGTAACCCAGGTAAAGTTAATAATTCATGTAGCATTTTAGTGTAAACTGATTTCGAATGTACTTTCGCCGAATTTAAAATGTTACTTGATTATACTGATTTTAACCACCCTGAGATGGCTTTCTCAGCAAGGGAAGAGAAAATGTTCATTGGCGTCCTCTTTCTCCACGAATGCTCTTCATCCATCTCATGGTGCCAATTACTCTACTGAAAGCTTAAGGCCAAACTAAATAAACTTTTTATTCCTTGGCTTAAGAATGGCGGGATCATCCCAAACAAAAGAGCACGTGAAATAGTGTACTTATGCAGTTACCATGAAGTCTTTATGTAGCGATTGCAGCTCTATGGAGCCAAATACCTGAAAGGAAAACTAAAGCACCATAAGGATGCAGGAAAATTTTATTTTAATATGTCTTCTTAGCTTTTACTTTATCAAGCCATACAATATTGGTATGGGTCTGTCATGTGGTTTTGTTCCATAACAACATGAGCTTATGGGAAGGCACCCTTCTTATGGGATTTTAAAGTGTTAATTGTATATAACCACTAACGGTGGTAAGGAATTTAAGAGCAATATTTGCATTTTGAAACCCAGTTGTTGTCTTCTTCTTAATGACAAATTTCAAAACTTGCCCGGAAAAATGAACTTTGCAAAATCTATTTTCCACATGGCTCTGAAAGTGTAATTTTCTTCCTCAGAGTCCAGTATGATTTTTCCTAACTTTGTGTTAACTCCTGATTTTCTGAACGGCCCATAGGAAAAATTCTTCTCTACACTATTTTTACTATCTGTAATGCAGGTACTTAGTAAGCTGAGTGCTTTTTTCCGAATTTCACCTGGTTCGATTTTTGCAGATGGTCAAAATAGGAAAAAGGAAGGTTTTTGGACACCTCCAAAGGAAAATTTAAGTCCTAAAATCCTCTGAAAATAGCCCAAACGGGCAAAACAAGTGTTGGCTCTGGGTGGTACCCTCAAGGTTGTAAATCAGCTCGCGGAACACGATAAGCATATCGTGTTTAGTTTTCGGATGGAGGAACACCTTCGGCTGGAGGCAGTGGCGGCCTGGGGAAACCTCGCCCAGGGTCAGTTAGGAAAGTCCCTAAAACGGCGCATTTTGGTCTTTATGGTGCTCATACAGAACGAATCAAGCTGGAAACACGATGAGCATGGTCACGGAACCGACGGATGTGACCCCAGAGGAAGATTGGCGCTCCGTGGTTCCCATTGTGGTCAAAGAAAAAGTCCTTTAAAAACAAGCACATTTTCTTTGCGCCTTAAGTTGGGAAGATACTAGTAAATCGACTATGTTTCAGCCAACAGTGTATTGTCAGAAACTGACGGAAGTGACCACACTGGTCACCATGGTCTAGGTGGTACCTCCCCAAACGGTTACAAGGCTTTCTTTTGGGGAGCACATGAGTGCATATATATAGTAAATCGATCATGTCGGTTTTCAATGGTGTATATTGAAACTGACGGTGTTTAACTTACACTGTGAGCATTTACTTTGGCCCAGTAGGCTCATTGACCATTTGTCAAACCTCCTGGAATGAGTTAAGTTCTTCTAGCGTCTTTGGTTATAAGAATATACAGTAAACTTGATTGTAAAGCGCAGCTTTGGGGTATATTTCTGCGCTCCCAGATCTTGCGCTGTAGACCACTTGTCCAGGTGTCCGGTTTTCTGACCATTTGGCTTCCACACCTAAAACAAGAAAGTTTTGGATGTTCTTGGTTTTATCCAATATATAGAACTGATCATGCTTGCTCGTATGCATTGAGCGAGTCCTGATTTTAGCTTTATCACCTGTCACTACGCAGTCTCAGGTGTAGGCTCGATTAATTAACAAACCCCCAAACAATCAGAACAAGTTTTTCAAGTGTTTCTGTTGAGCACAGAAGTAACGATCTGTTTTTCCTCTGTTTTCCTAATGTACATGGTTTGAGCTCCAGTGTCATCAGCATTCTTGAAAGTGACCATCTTATCACCGCTGGCTCCAGGTGGAGCCTTTAAACTGCTGCTTTAAGTGCTTCTTGCTGTTTAGTAATATGAGTGAATGACCATGCTGTTTCAATGGACATGGAGCTGTGAAACTGATGGAAGTGACCACTGGTCTAGGTGGCCCACACCACTGGTTAAACCCCTGAATAAATGCCAAGTGCTGTGGTTAGACCTTAAGGCCTACCAAAAATTGGATACGGACAGTAGGAAAAATGCTCTGTGAAGTCGTATGAAAAGCTGCTATATGAGTCATTATGGCCAACATTTAACGTGTAAAAGTTGAGTGACCAAGAATTAAAATGTTTAATATGTGAGCCAACATCTAAATAAGTAGAGTGACAAGATGTAACGTCTAACATGAGTCACTAAGGCCTTGGGCCCATTGACGCAAATGAAATGGTTATATATCTTGTACACACAAGAGTCTAGATAGGTCACAGTTAGAATGTATCTTATGTGATGGTATGAGCAACAAAATCTTCACTTTATGTAAGTGCTATGGTATATATATTGTCTGTATTTTAAGTCTTTTTGAATTTTTATTGCCTTCCCTCATCCTTTGTTTAATAAGGTTTTTTTGTTGTTTTTAAGGAACACAATTTTTCCATATGAGGTTTTGTGTTGGCAGTTGCTGCAGGTATAAAGCACGTATAGTGATACCCAGCACGGTTTGAAATTAAATAAATGTTCTAGTTTAGGCTTGAGCACCAGGCATTCTCTGGATTATTGCAAAATCACAAGTATGGCATTAGTCTGTCTTTTCATTAGGAAGAACATGTTTGTTTAGAGGACACGGTTTCACAGGTGTAACCAGTGAAGGCCACATGAGTTTTCCGAAGAGAGAAACAAGAAGTGCCTCATGTAAAGTTAGATGTTTACATCTGTCCTCACTATTTAGATGTTAGTCTGCTATTAAACATTTTAAATTCAATCCTCAAAGAGCATGCAATCATTTAAAAAGTGCAGAATGTTACATGGTCTGTTCAACTTTTCATGTTATATTGTAGTGTATATTTTTTTCCTACCTGTATATATATAACAAACAAATGTTCTGCATAGTAAGTGCGGGGGGATAATAGTGTGTTTGGCTCTATGTCTGTCAAAAAGGACTGGTTGAGAAAGAAAGCATATGTAATCCGACACAGCAAGTTTGGGGCGGTCCAGGTGAAAAGTTTGTTCCAAGTTTTCGGTATGATAAAGGCCTTCATTTGACTTCCGAAATTTGACCAATTTTAAAATTTTAATTTCTAATCGAAAATCGCCTAAGTCCCCACCTTCGGACCCCAACACCACAGTTCTCTACAGTCACTTTGTAGGTACGCATCTTCTATGGACAGTGTGCAGTCGTTCGATTTTTTGGTTTATTTGTACCAATTTGATCACTTTGAAAATTTAGTTTTGGACCCTAAAATCGCTTGTTCCAAATTCCATCTTCATCTCACATAGAAGTCTCGCCAGCAGCTATCACTTTAGGTACGCAGAATTTCTGCCGACAAAAAGCTGTTCAGTTTCGATGGTAAAATTTTCCATTTTATACCAATTTGACTACTTTGAAAATTTTAATTTTGGATCAAATCGTTTCAGAAAAGTCCTACCTCCTCCTTTTACCAATTTGAGCAGTTTTCTAAGAAGCATTTTTAGTACGCACTTCATGACCATGTTGGTGCCTAGTTCGATGCGGGTTTTTATTTGGCAAATTCACCGACTACTTTTGAAAAATTTAGTTTAACCTCGTAAAATCGTTTTAAGTCCCCACTCACACAGCATAATTGAACGAAGTAC
>JASAND010025347.1:0-19187 GCA_030248195.1 Trissonchulus latispiculum
TTTTAGCTCATATTATGGGGTGCTCTCCGAGCTACCCCATGATATATATATATATATATATATATATATATATATATATCATGTTTGTGCGCATTTATTTGCTGGTTTTCAGTCTCACCTCAGCGTATGCCGACTGCTGCACAGGTACTGGGCGACTATCGTACTGCAACCGGTGAACATCGCCTTCTAACTGTACCCTTTCTGACCCTCTCCGAATACTTGCACCTGCTGACGGTCACGGCTCAGATTCTGTCCTCTCATGGTGTTCGCGTTTTGGTCTATCTTGCAGCTGCCGTTGCAGATTTTTTTGTCCCCTGGGATAAGATGGTGTGTTTCTGAGATTTTGAAGGGAATATGGGGGAAGTGACCGAAACAAATTTTGGGAAGTGGGGAGGCAGAGTTGGGGCTGGGAAGGTATTTTTTGGCGTAAAATACTGCTGAATATTTTTGTTATTTTTGTTTTTGGTTTGTTAACTGTATTTGTCATCACAATTTTTGGGAAGGTCAGTGTAACTGTATAATATTTACTTGTAGATTTAGTATACTCTTGTTGTTGCACAATCCTGTAAGAAATCACGCGCTGTACGTATGCCACAATGCTGTGAATAGAATTGCGAATTTCAGGCGTTCATAATTGTATATAGATCAATATTTTGCTCAATTTTGTACCTGCTGCTTCATCATTTTCTTCGAAGAGGGTGGGTTTTTAATTGTGCTTCATTTTTTCGTTTCCCCGTATTTTAGTATTTAATTTTTTAGCCTCAACACAAGGTCGATTCTGGTTCCGGTCCGCTAAATTTATCGCTGGAAATGGTTCCGAAAATTTTGGCTCCCCTAATCAAGAAGATTTTACCGCAGGCCTTCACTGTTTCTTTTAAGGTATGTTTACCGATCATTATATATATTTTGTTTGAATGCAAAGAATGTTTTTATGTACGCGTATCTGTTTCTTGTCTGGAGAATTCTGTGGTTGAAACTTTGACACTTTTCCGATAAGAGAGTAAAACTGAAACTGAAAGAAGATTAACCTGAGTAATGAACAGTATTTATAAACATAAAGTTATAAACTTGTAAATTTTATAATCGTTTATAAACAACATATAAATATATAGCATTATTTATGTAAACTTTTAATAGATTTTAGTTCTGTTCCCGCAGCCAGGGGGTATAAAAGGTTGGCGGGCGATAGCAAGGACCCCCGGGGGCAGTGTAACAAAAGTGTTTCCGATCTTGTAATATTGAGGGGGTGTATACTTTATAATTAATTATTTAATCCTGGTAATTGGTACAAATTGCCAACTTCGAATAATTAAAATTTGGCTGTTTTGAATCTGGAAATTACAGGCTGAAAGCATCGTCGGACTCTAAACTATACCAAATTGAAAGTCGTTTCAGGTCACTTCCATTGTTCGAGGTGACAACCCGGACACTCTACGTTATGTATCCGTGGATGAATACCGGCCACCCATACCATTTATTAGAGTTAGGGGATTTTTCTATGGAACCTATAAACGGAGAATAAAATGTATTAAGCTAAATTTGGTCAAGTCATTGTTTTTCAGTGTGTGATGTGTTAAGGTTTTGTTCAGTCTTGCGTAAACTACATTAAAATCAGTAGCAGCATCCTGTTGTTGTTATTATTATTATTATTATTATTGCCGGGCTACCCAGACAAGAGGCTATATAAGGGCGCTAACCTTTGTCTCTCCCCACCAGTCATAGCTAGTATGACTCTCGCTTCGTCGCCTGAATGCTGTCCCACAATGGGAAGCTGGAACAGGCACCTTCTTGGCCTTCCGCTCCGGTAGTAAGACATCCATTAACTGTTCATACGCAAGGTAGAGGAGCACAGCATCTTTCGACACTCCGAGCCCGAAGCGCAGATGGGGTGGGATCAGAGACACCCGGAAAGTTGTGTGATCCATGTTGACTACATGACTCGTTTGCACCCAGCACTCCCTCGCAGGAGGTAGGCGGACCACATTGCAGAAGTGCTGGTATATCCCGTGCTGTGCTGGTGTGCTGGTCACTAGCAGTATCCTCCCTCTTTATTGTGAAACATTTTACAAAAATTTTTGTTCTGGAAAAACTAATCTGTTTTTGAAAACTAAACATTATTTTCTTCAGTTTCTCCGTCTTTTTCTCCGTTCCGCTTCCCACTTGCTCTGTATCTCCATTTCTCCGTCGTATATATACCCTAGCTCAGCCAATCAGAAACGCTGGCTTATTCCTTGGCATTTTTTATGAGGTGGGGGGCTCACCCGGGGGCATATTTTTGGAAAATTATTTCGAATTTTTGTAATTTTTTTGTATAGAAACTGCTAAAAATCGCTAAAAAATGACTAATTTTAAGTGGTTTTAGGCTAAAATAGTGAAAATTTAGTCAAGAATCCGGTGAAGCCGGAAAATTTTTTGAAAATTTAGGGTAAAATTAGTAAAATTTGGCAATGTTTGGGGTTATAGTATGGGAGGGAGGTCGGAATTTATGGGGGCTTTTTATGGGTGGCTCCTCCAGTGGGGGCGCCCCTCCACCCCACCCCCACTAGGGATAAGATAGAAAAGTGTGCTAAGCAACGGAATTTAATCTCCGTTTCTCCTTTCAAGCATGAAGCGAGAAAACAGAAAAATTACCCGTTTCTCTGTTCGTACGTTTGTCCGTTGCTCAGACGGAGCATGAACCGGCCTTTACACATTGTCCAATTCGTACAGTTTGCTTTTTTGTATTTTTAGCTGGAAACTAATCCTGATGTTTTGATTAGCAAAGCGGAGAAAGCCCTTGAAAAATACGAGCATCAGGTGTGTACGCAGTATACAAACATATATACATTTTCAGTAGCCTTTGGTCATCACCTAAAACATCTTTAAAATAACTTTGCGTGAATGCTTGGGTTGTCTGAAATACTGGGGACAGGCTGCTGCAGTAATATTGGCGGCCCCAACTTCCTTAGCGTATTTTCTTGCATTTCTGTATGCCATTTCTGTGAGCGTGCGAAATAAAATGGCCTTTCATGTTATTAATGCCCTCTAGTCTGCTTTGCGTTTACTGTATAATTAATCTCGAAAGTTTATCGCAATATTTTTCATTTTTTTGGCTCTATACTTATTATATACCCGTTTTTTAATATTTTAGCTAGTAATCGGAAATGTACTGGACCGACGGAAGCATGAGGTCGTGTTTGTCCATTCACCGGGGCCGGCCAACCGTCCAGACGCCCCGCCCCGGCATGAATGGATTCGAATGAGTGAATCAGAAATTCAGGCTGGCCAGGAAATTGAGGCGAAAATTGTGGAACGACTCGTGGAATTGCATTCAAAATTACTGGACTGACCTGTTGAATGAAAATGAGAGTCTGTGTTGTCGGTGGTTAGGGTGGGGGCCGTGGAGGCTTGCAGCTGGAGGGACCTCCTTGATTTTTGTACGATCTGATTTTATGTATACATATGTTATTATAATGTGTATATTTTTAGTTGCGATTTGTTTCTGTGCTTGTCGCATGTTACATGATGGGCTGTAAAAACAAGATCTGAAAAGCGATTAAGAATAAGCTTCACTTGACGTTCGTCTCTCCGGCTCTTGTCCGCTTGCGGGCCACGGAAAGGCGGCATAGAGGGGCCTCAGATGAGTGCCTAAAATGCTAAGTCACCACCAAAAAAGCTTCACTTGAATGGAGTTTCAAAAAAGATGTTATCCCTTTCCCCTTGAAGGATCTGTCCCCGTTTTGTGGACGAGTAGACAATGTAATGACAGTATATATAGTATTATACTGGCCAATTAAATTGCCTAGAGTTACCTACACAGAAGTCGATGCTTTACGATTCGGGGTACAGCCCATTTTCGATAGTAGGAAATGTAGAAATGTGCGGATGTGGTCGTTTACTCTGCCAGATTACACTACTGAGTTTTGTACAATTTGTCGTTTTTGTATTGCTTATGGTTACATGGATTTGCATAGTAAATGGTGCGTTTTAAATATTTAGGATTAAGCTAGACAGACTTTAGTGTGATCGGTGAGACATTACGTATTCAGATAAATATTTTAAGCCATCAATTTTAGCTTAATTTCTAAAAAGCAAGAAGCTGCGTTTGGATCTTTTCAGGAAAGAATAGAGCGTAGTAGACCTAAAACTAGTTCTTCTAACTCTGGTTGACTTCCTTTTTTCTAATTATGTAGTGGAGCGATACCTCCGCCAAACAGTAGTATGACTGCAACCAGTTTTTGTGGGCGGTTTAATGAGAATGGTGGTCAGTAGGCCCCATAGACCGCAGTGACCACTGGTTGTTGTGTTGTGATTTCCTGGATCTTCTGGGAGGGTCCCAATATGATAGGAAAGGTTAGTACCTCCCACAGGTGGACAAGGGGGGGAGGGAATTCCCTCCCCCTCGGAGAAGTCGTCCATAAGGGGTGGTGACATTGTTCCCACAAGGGTAGTGTTGTTTCAGTAGCCCATTTTAGTTTCAGTTTCAGTTTCAGTTTCAGTCGGCAACCTAAACTACTTTCAGTTTCAGTTTCAGTTTCAGTCGAATACCAAAAATAATTTCAGTTTCAGTTTCAGTTTCAGTCGTCATCCCAAAATAATTTCAGTTTTAGTTTCAGTTTCAGTCGCCATCCCAAATTAATTTCAGTTTCAGTTTCAGTCGGCGACGCAAAATAGTTTCAGTTTCAGTTTCAGTCGGCAAGGCAAAATAGTTTCAGTTTCAGTCCGAGTATTAAAATAGTTTCAGTTAAGGGAAGTCATAGCAAAAAAATTAAAATTTCAGTTTCCAAATGTATTTGTATGTAAAATTGTTGACGCGCAGTCTTATTTTTATCTCCAAGCTTCTATATCAGTTATAAATAAAACTTCGTCTCATAATATTTTACTTACAATTCCTTGGTTATACAATCATTTTCTTAGTAAAGACAAATAAAATATAAGATCGGCTGTGAAATAGTTGCTTGCTTTGCTGCATTGACTTTCTTTTTAATTAATTATCTAAAACAGCTTTGGTGATTAACTTCAAAGCATAACATCCCTCGAAAATGTATATAATGGTTTTGAGGAAAATAATGGTTCATTGCTGGAACTGAATGCTTTGCCTGTAAAGCCGTAGATTGTAGAGGTGCCACAGCCACGTACATTTTAAAAACTATATACCTAAAGCAATTGTACTGTAACACAACTTCTTAGTTTTATCTGATAAGCTGGCAGTAAATGATCTAAAAGTAATATATACTGCTATCTAATATATAATATGATGGCTAAAATTGGACGCACATTCAATCTTTCGCAAGAAAAACTACTATGGGAAAATTTCCAGTAGCCTTTTCAAGGAACTTAAGCATACGCAGAGACTGAAATGACGTTTCTTACGCAGAGACTGAAACTAAGTTTCAGTCTCAGCATGAACTGAAACCTGTTTCAGTTCCAGCGAGCAAAAAAAGCTTCAGGTTTTACGCTGGGACTGAAATGGTTTCAGATTATACTAGTTTCAGTTTCAGTTTCAGTTTCAGTCCTAGAATTGGGATGGTTTCAGTTTCAGTTCCAGTTTCAGTTCAGTTTCGAATATAGTTTCAGTTTCAGTTTCAGTTTCAGTCGGACAGCTTAAATCTTTTCAGTTTCAGTTTCAGTTTCAGTCCACTTTCCCAAATACTTTCAGTTTCAGTTTCAGTTTCAGTGACTGAAACTGAAACATGTAGAGACTGAAACCTAGTTTCAGTTTCAGTTTCAGTGACTGAAACATCACTACACAAGGGGTAAGAAAATTGGCCACAAGGGATAAGATAATTGCCCAAAAAAGGTTTTACGACTAAAATTTCCAAAAATTTTTCGGCTTCGCCGGAATTTTTCGCTTAAAATCACTATTTTTTGCGAAAAAACGTCCGAGAAACCTATTTTTGCTAAAAATATCTGTTTTTTGTTAAGAAATGGCAAAAGTCTCTTTCAAAAGTACCCCTAAGAAAAAACGCTCTCACAAGGGGTACCCAAATTTGCTTCCACAAGGGTCAGTGAAATTTTACCTCCCGTTCAGGTAGGGTACCTCCCTATACCTTAAACCCCAAGACCGCCCGGGGCTCCTCCGAAATGCCGGGTGCGCATTGCCGTATGGGCCGGACAATGGATGAAAAGGTGGAGAATGTCTTCTTCTGTGTTCCCAGTTCCCACAGTTGGGGCAGGCCGGGGAAGCAGTGATTCCGATGCGATGTCGGTATTATGGGCCAATAGGTTGCAGTGTCCATTGGCTCTCATATTGTGCCAACAGAACGCGCTCCTTTCTGGTCATTGTTGCTTCCGCTGCGGTGGCCGCTTTGGAACGGCCATGGTAAATTCCCCCCATCTGGTCGTAGGATTACTGAAGTTCCGACCACTCGTTCCGGTGGTGGCGTTTGATATATATCCTGGTACTGGTACCAGAATCTGGAATGAAGTTTGTCAAAGACTGATGACGGTTGAAAATATTTTATGGAAATTTGTAGAAATAATTTGTACCTAGCTCAGATCGTGCAGTGACACCTACGAAAATGTCTCTAAAATTATAGATTAATGCAGTGAAGGAATTAAAACGGGTGTCTTTAACAAACCCCCTCCCCCAACTCGTTGAGAGGGGGAATAGTTAAATTGTGGTCATTTGTACTAAAATGTAGTAAGCAGTTGAAATGAAGGCTACGGAAGTTACCCGGGTGATTCTGACCTATCCTCAATAATAAATGTATCAATTTTTTCAAGTTCTAATATTCTAATTAAGACATGTATTTTGAAATAATTTTATTGGCTAGAGCAAAAGTACATAATAGAACACGAGTATGAAACTCTTACGCTATCATTTACTAAACATGCTTATCATCCTCGGTTCGCTAACTCGCCCCCCCCCCCCCAAGTCTCGGGGGGGGGGTCCCACCTTGAAGTAATTACATGCTTTTATATAAGTGTGTGTTTGCTCGCCGATTCGCTAGTTAGCCTTAGGCTTACGGTAGGTATTTTTATTAGCAATTAGTAGGTTGATGCAGTTAGAAACTAAAATAATTCGACTACTCTGTAGCATTTTTTCTTCTCTTTCTAATGATATAAAAATTGTCGCATAAAAACCCCGAGTTCGTGTTTAGTACACGATAGCGTAAGAGTTTTATACTATTATTCTATATGTATATACATACTCTTGGCTAGAGCTAATACTTAAATTTGAATGTGAAATAGCAATATAGTATATAGTATGAATTTAAACAATTCATAAAAGTTGAACCATTTAAAATTCAAGATTAGTTATAATTCAAAATTCTTAAAACGTTTGTTGGCTAAAATTAAATTAGAAATATCTTCTGTCTGTTTTATTTATGTATATTACACCTGCGGTTACATTAATGCGAGGATATGTACACTTTCTACTGTGGGGGGAATAGATAAATTGGGTCTTTGGGGGGGATGGAGGAATAATTAAAAAGATCCACTTATACTGTTTTGGTTTCGATTTCTGCCAGTCTGTTAGTTATGCAAGACCATAAAAATTAAAACTGTAAAAACTGTTGTAGGGACGTAGCATATGTTCGGGTAATATAATGCCGTTGCTTCGAAAATTATTTGGGAGACTGAGTTCAAAATGCTTAATGCCTCAATCCGCTTAAAATTTTATTTTGTAGCAGTACATGTAGGTATATTATGTTTTAAAAAGTTAGCTTTTAATATATGTGCAAAATTAGCAACTTAAATTAAAAGTCTACTGCATTTGTTTTTGTCGTCTAGTTTTGCTGCAAATTAAGCAATATTCATGGGAAAACGCTGCAAACAGCTCCCCCCTCCAAGCTGAATAATAACTGAGCAAAAATTTGGTTTTAATGGCCAAAAGTATAACTACCGGACAACCTGGTATCACCAGTATAAAATGTGTTGGGGTTAAGTCGTCTATCAATCAGTGTTTTACCACATCGCTTTCATAACCATAGTATCGTCTCTTCAACAAGGTAAGTCTGTTTCTGTTTATTGTACCAAGAGTATGCCACTGGACATGCTCTTAGTTATCAGACCAAAAACTGTGCTCTGCTTCCTAACGGCTGACCCCCCAAATCACATCCTAGTGACCAAATCAGTACCTGGTCGAAACGCGGGTACGCTCACTCGCTCTATGCTTGTGTGCTAATGCGCGAAACACAAGCAGGTACGTGCACGAATTCTGTGCCTGCTTCGAGCTTTTTAGATCACAAGCTGAGCGCGCGAATTTCTTTGAAGTGATGGGTCTAATTTGTGGGGGGTGTCAGCCGTTAGCGAACAGAGCATAGTTTTTCTGATAACATAGGGTGTGCCTAGTGGCACATTCTTTTTATGTTATCTTGATTGTACTAGATTGTAAAAGGATCATGTATTAGACTCTGACAAGAAAGGCAAGCACTTTATCAGTTCGTGGATGCAGGCTTTTCCCAGTATCGGCAGAATCCTTTCACAAATGAATCAAAGGGCATAACTGTGTAACCAACCAATTGTAGATTAGAAGCTCAAACGATAATTTGTTTTATTTATTCAAAATTACTACGAAATGTGAAGGACTATTTGGTTAATTTATACTCAATCGATACACCGTTCAATTACACATTTTGTCAGCGCCAATTAGCTGAAGTTTATTGCTTTAAGCTAGAGATTAGGCCGAAACAATTTTGGCAAAACTGAGGCCATTTTGGGTTTTGTATTCATGGATTATCAATCTTTGTTCTTTTGGAGAAAACTCACAACAGTGCGTCTCTTTGCATAGTTCCCTGATAGAGGCTTTACTTTTTCAACCAAGTAATCCATGAAGACACGCTGAAGCTTTGGATAGGACTGTATAGCACCCGAACCGACAGTACTGACAGTATTACGTCACAGCAGTAATCAATGACGACACGCAAAATTTCGAGAGGAGTACACGGGTACACCTCGTGCAGTCAAGATAAAATCTTTCTTCATCTAAAGGAAAATTTAGAATAATTAAAGAAGGAAAGAAAGTTGCACACCACCACCGACTAAGTTTAAGCCTACGCGTAAGCCAATGCTAGAGCTTGAACCTAAGCCTAAGCCTAAGCCATCCTGTTAACTTAGGCTTAAATATACTCAGTGAATTCAAGATTTTAAATTTTTCTTCCTCTAATAATTGTAGTAATCCACCAATGAACCACACAATTCTTTAATAGGGATCCATAGCTACAAGACTAATAAGGACAGTAATCCATGGCGCTGCCAGCCAAAATTTCAGTAATCCATAGCGCTGTGAGAGGAAATGTGCCAAATCAACTACGCTGCAAGACAAAAAGGCAGTAATCCATGAAGCCGATACCCCATTTTGGTTGCGCATCGATATATCAAAATCTAGCCAATGGATTCACTTAATTTTTGGTAGAATGAAAAGTCCCACTATTGCGGAGGGTAAATTCTCTTGGTTTGAGCTAAAATTTCTCGAGTTGGGAGAAATCTCAGTGCGAACTTGCGTAATTTTGTGTCACTGCACATTTGTCTAATTTTTTGGAGTATTAAGAGCTGTTGAGTCCAGTCTAAAAAATGTCCCTCGGCCAACATATCATCTATATCGCGACACAAAAAGAACTTCTGGCCGATTCTGCAGTCTTGAGAAATCTATGTTCAAAGTCGACACACTATTATATTTGAATTTCTGATTTAGATTTAATATGATTGTCCTGATCATTGCTGTTGGCTTAGTGGCTGGTGAGTGTCTTCGCTGTAGTTAGTTTGAACGGGAGATTAGAAGACTCTTATGGAAGGATTTTGATTAGGTTTACAGGATAAAATCAATCAGTTTGTAATTATTTATTTCTTTTTTCGACAAAGCATAACTCTGTTTGGAAAAACAATTTTTTAGGCGTATTTTCAACAAAAATACTTTAAATTCAGAATTTGGCGTTGCCGTTGAGTTTTTGAGAATTTGAATCCTAAAACCCTGATTTGGGCACCTTAACCCTTTAGGTAAAATTTAGTTTTTGTTGAGAGGAAAATTTTCGATTCCCTTGTTGGCGATATCAGCGAAGGGGAATGACATTTTCCCCATCCTTTTCCCGTTCTTACTTGAGGTCGTATGCTTTACGTATAATTTTGCAACAATGTTCTACCTGAAAATTCGATAACTGTAAAAGTAGATATTAGAACTTATTTACTGTGAGCGGAGCTAGAGTATGATTTCGCAAGATTCAGAGTGCTGTTAAATATCAGCAACTTCGAAAGGTTTAAATAATAAATGAATAATAATAATAAAATAAACGTAATAAGCGTAATAAGCTATAGTACGACCAAACATGTGTGTACAAAATGTGGCCGTAGATTAATCTTTAACTAACAATGTATGTATGTTGGAGTAAACCCCAACAATGTATGTGGTTTTAAAATGCTCAGGAACTCGAAATTTTGAAAATTCGGAAAAATCAAAAATTACTCGTGTCATTCACGGAAAATCGAAAATTCTTAGGTTTTCGCCCAATTTTTCGTAATCAAAATTTTGTTTCCACAATCGAATAGAGCTGGTGCCACTGCATATTTTTGATTCTACAACTTTTTCACGGAAGTGCACGCAAATTCCGGAATTTTAAAATTTCGGATTTTAAACATTTTCTCCAATACCCACAATATGGATATCATTCGAAAGCTCTTGATGAGCTGAACAAATCTTGTAAAAGAACTAATGTCTGAAAATGCACCTACTTCCCGGAATTCACGAATTCCTGATTTCACTCTAGTTTTGAATTTTTTCGTGAATTCCGAGAACTGGGCTCGTTTCTGCTAGTTGATTCTATTAGAAAACTTGCTCAGCTCATCAGGAGCATTAAAATGATACTCATATTGTGGGGGTATTGGCGAAAATATTTTAAATCCGGAAAATGCTGTTTTCGCTAATTCCTGGAACTGAGTGCATTTTCAAGAGTTCATTCTATTACTAAAGTTATTCAGCGCGATAAGAGCTTTCAAATGATACCCATCTTGTGGATACTGGAGAAAATTTTCAAACTGCGGAAATTTTGAAACTCGGAATCCCCGGAATTGGGTGCATTTTCGTGAAAAACTTTTCAGAGCAAAAATATGCAGCGAGACCGGCTCTATTCGGTCGTGGAAACAAAATTTTGACTGCAATAAATTGGGCGAAAAACTAATTATCTTAGATTTTCCAGAAATGCAATCCGAAATTTCGGTTTTTTCGAATTTTCCAAATCTCGGGCTCGCGAGGATTCTAAAAATATATATACTTTGTTGTGCTTTACTGCAAACGTTAATCTACTATAAACGGTCGACGTTTGTACACACATTTTTTGGTCGTACTATACTTTCCACGTCCGCTCTACTCAAGATCCGAAGCTCCGTTTTTTGATTCCCTCGTTTCTTCACATCTTTCAATTCCTGATGTCAACCTTTCAAAGTGCTATCCTGCTAATACTTTCCACTGTCAGTCAGTGGCTTTCGTGCCAGGCTATTGTTTTGTATCTTGATTAATTTCTAATTTATGTTTATGTTTAATATGTTTAATTTATTTTTAATTTATGTACTAATTTAGCATCCACAGCTCAGCTTGAAGGGCTGACTCAGAACCTTCCATTGGTCGGTGGTGGATCAGGTGGATTAGGTGGATTGACCCAAAATCTTCCGCTCGGAGGTTTACCATTGGTTGGAGGTCTGACCAATAATCTTCCATTGGTTGGTGGTCTGACCAATAATCTTCCATTAGCTGGTGGTTTGACTAATAATGTTCCATTAGCTGGAAGTCTCCTCAGAAAACGAAGATAGCCACGCCGTGTTATCGGCGGTTAAATTGTTGTGCTACAATACTTCAGTGATTTGAATAATTAAACGAAGTAATATATATACAGTGTGTTTTGTTTGAACATACGAATTCACACTGAAAGCAGGACTAGTAGTAGTAGTAGTGGCTCTAAGCCATGTTTCCAGCTTTTGACATGGTTCTAATATGTAGAAGTTTGTAATTTCTACTACTGAGATGAATAGGGCTGGGATCTCAGATTCACTACATATTGAATGAATGTGTGTGAATAATAATAATGTGTGTGTGTAATGCGCACATGGACCATGAGTAGTCTTCAGCATAGAGGATCCTAGTAGTATACTATACTAATACGGGTTCTGGCTCACTTGGCTGCCTAGTCCTCTCCCGTTTGCCTGCTATTTCACCTTAAAATTCTAGTCAGCCTAATAAACCTAAGTAGTACAGTAAACTTCAACATCTTTATTTATTGTTATTTATTATTTATTTACTGTTCTCAAGCATTCGTCCTATGGCCTATTAAATCTTCGTTTGAACGATTCTCTCAGATGTTCACCCCCTCTCCTGCTGTCTGAAAGGCTTTTCTACCTGCCTCTAGTCCCAAACGACGTACAACAGGTACCAACCGATACCTCGCAGTAGACTTCCTATCCCATCTCCTTTCTGATACTTTGACCGGCGTAGAATCCAGAACCCTTCTGAACCAGGTGGAGGTGCCAGGCCTCAACGGTTTCGGGATGATATCTAGTCCTAATGGTTTTCTTGAAGTGTAGCTTAATGACTATATAGCCATACTCAAAATGTACAGTCCTACCAATGTGGTTGCTTATATAGATAGACTTTAATGGTTTTGATCACGTGTTTATTCACAGGGACGTAGTGAGGTTGAAAAGAATTTGATATCTCCATACTCATCACCTTTACAATCCCCAGTAGATTTTCGGTAGTTGCGCCCATTACCTGCTTTTTCACAATGTCACAATCAACTTGAAGGTAGTGAAAGTTAAGGTCAGGTGGACGTTGTGCGTAGAATTTCTTAGTCATCGGCATTCGTAGCATCTACTGGTTCAACACTGAATGTCTGAAAGTCAACCAAGTATGCGTGCAATTGTAGGTGCAAATTGAACAAAACATAAGTTAGGTTTTTCAACATGTTCTTGGTTCTCGTATAAGTCCAATCAGACCCGATCCATTTCCTAACTATAAACGAAACGTATAAGAGGTGACTTATGTTCATTAAGAAAAGACTGAATGGTAATATTTATGGTGTTTATCAGGTCATGAAGGTTATAGTATCTCCCGTCTGGGTATATTGCCAACTGCTCTCTCGTTTGCCTCAAATAGAACTACAATGAATGTGTCAGAATCAAGGGCTTTCTATGCGTGAGGATAAATGATGTCTACCATTGCAACCGACTACCTACCATAGAGATTTAGTGTATGAGCCAATTGATTCTCCGAAGGTACCGTCACTTACAGTTAGATACAGATAATACTGTAATTTGCAATTATTTACATTTTATAAAAGCTTTATCAAAACAAAATACAACAAATATACAATAAACGCACTAACAAATACTTCTGTAATGGTGGATCCGAGAATAAAACTACTCTGTTCAGCACCAGTACCTAGGACTGGCACAGCCATGAACGTAACGCGAGGACTGCGAGTAGAGATCTTTAGTCCAGGCGGCTCATACTATGCTGACTAACCTCGACAGGAGGGATAAATTTCAACGGGACACCAACGGGACCCCTAATAAAAATCAGGGGACCCTTACAGAATGTAGACTCAGTTAAAGATTTATTCCGGGCTATTCCCAGAATCGACCCAGTTACCCCAACAGATAAAATACTAATTAGCAGAAATAATATGGCTATTAAAATAACTAAGAGACAACTGGGCTGTTTACTTTGGCATAATACGAGGGGACAGGTAAGATAAAAACAAACACCTGCGCTACCCAAGGGTGCGGGGACAAAACAATAGATTCACTGGCTACCCAACAGTACAATATTAGGGGCTAGCGAATAGCAAGGACAAGGGGAACAAAACAGAGGACACAAACAGTCAACACGGCACTTCACTAACAAGGGAACGCAAAATTAGGTCAACGCGATGCAAATTTGAGGAACGGAACTGAAAAGGTTTTAAGCGATGCGGGGGCGGCGAAAAAGTTAATGCAAACTTGAAAGAATGGACTGACGTCAATACAAACTAAGAAAGGGGAACGAGTGGGATGGGGATATCCAGCAATAAACGGGGGCGAGGGAATAAGGTATGGAAGGGAAGAATGACTTGTTGAAAAATGCGGAACTAGGAAAACAGGGACAACCCCGCAGAAAGAAGGGGAGAGGGGGGTGGAGTTGAGTTAGAAGTTAAATATTATAATAAAAGGGGACTAGGTGGGATAGCTAAATTTAGTAAAAGGAGACAAAGAAGAAACTTTCAATGATTGTACAGAGAAACTCAATGGGAGGAGGCCCTGTATATTTTTGTAACTGGACAGCACGAAACCGAAGAAAACTTCCAGCTGCCTGACGGTGGCGTGATTACAAAAGGAGATATTCTTATGCGTTTCGTTTTTCGACAAGCCAACATAAATCGTATGATAAACTGTAGCGCTATGTTTAGCTCTTAAAATAGAGAAATTAAAGGTTAAAGATAAATTTTGAATTATGAGCATAATGATAGCACTACAAGTTATTCAAAATAGGATTTCACATACAAAACATCACAAAATTATTGGGCTTCCCAATAAAATTTTATGGTATTAGTGGCGGTGTGGAATATTTCCTTGATTTGAACTCAAATTATCCAAAAGTGGTGCCAACTTGACAAACGTTCTATCAAAAAGTGTCCTTTTTTGTAATGTCCACGACCGAATATCAGCTAATAGTTTACCTTTCAAATTTGTGCACGTGATAATCAGTTGTTGAGGTTGATAGTGGTTAGAGTAGTCGGGTCGAAGCCGCTCTTCATATTATTGTCAATTTTTATGCCTAATTGATTTGAAGTTGAGTTGAATTTTCCCTTGAAAAGGTTTGTTATTTCAAAATGTTATTGCAATTTCTTTGCAGTGCTTGACCTCTAAATCGTATATTTGCGTCTTTGAATTTTGCCGATTTTCTTTTGTTGAAGTAACCTTGAGCCACAGAGTTGGACTGTCGTCGCCTGCATTAGTTGGGTACAATAGACGGAGGAGTTTAGTCAGTCGTGTACACACTCGCTAACCTGAAATTCCAGTTGTATTATATATTTTTTGAGTTTAATAACCAAAATTACAGCGTTATGTTGAGCTGAAACATGAACTATACAATGTGGAGACAATTTTCACAAAATGCGGAAAATCAATTTTACGATATTTTGCCAATTTTACCAGTATCGATGAATACTACTTGATAGATTTGTACAACTCATCCCTTTACGTTGTGTACGCTCTCTTTCACCACTGGGGACTTTGTATTCTCTATTTTAATAGTTCAAATGTTTAATCTGAAATTTGTGAAAATGAAGATAGACTCTTGAACATCTAGAGAAAAGTAACTCTATCGTGTGGAAAGCATGAGAAGTTTTTCTACTAACTGAAACTATCGGTTAACTCATAGTGTCTACGATTGCAGTTGATAGACTCTGGTAGTCAATCTAATGTTTTATCATCATTTCGTTACCAGTGTCTTAAGTGTGACCTTTCGTTGCAAAGTTGCTGGTCTTTGATTTCATGCCAGTTCATTCATGCGACGTGTGCTTATACTTCAACAAAAATCAATATTTGACACAGTTCATTTTTAAGCTGTCAAATGTTGCTTAAGGTTCCCAGCGACTACTTCCTGCATATTTAGTGTTAGATACGTCTTAATAATTAATACATTTTCAAATCGGACCTCTCCCTTATGTTCACTTTTGCAAACAGTCATTAGTCACTAAATGGAAGAAAGCATGCACGAGTTCAGCTTAATGTTTCAAAACCTTTCTACATTTTAGCAGTGTTTCTGAACTAGAAATCCTAGTTCGTATTCAAGTTTAAACATGTTTTAACCCGCTGCTAGCGCTGATTACAAATTACTTATTGATTAATTGTTGGAATTTAGAGTTATCCACGGAACACCATTTTATTCTTATTTATTGCTTGGACTTTCTTCAGTATAAAGTACGATCACAGCTAGCTCTTAATTCATTGCAAAATGCTACTTGCCCTATTCTATGCTGCTTTATTTGGAAACCATCTGTGCAAACGATGATCCAATGACTCTGTTAGGCTTATCATTTGCACTTCATTATCGGTATCAAGAGGAGTCATAGTTGTAACGGCTATTTCAAGCCGACCAACGTTCTTATTGGCTACTGAGTCCGTATCAGCCGAGACCAAGCGAGTGTATCCACACAAACGGATTCAACCACCAGTAAAGAAGCTGGAACCGATGCTATAAATGGTAAATTTGAAACCTCTTTTTCACCTGTACATATAACTTAGAGATTGATGCAGATTCAGATTTACACCGGTATTGATGAGTTTTGCTTTACCGTTCATTATACCAAGAGTATATAATAGCAAGAGTGGGAAGCTTAGCCCTTCCTAGTTGAAATGGCCTGCGAGATACTCGGCAGTTGGCACATTAAGGCCGAAATCTCGGGGGGGTCCCACTTACCATTGTTCAGCATGTATTTATATGCGTTTGAACTAAAACGCATCTGATTGGCTAATCGCTTACCTCATGTTAAAATTATGTGTATAGGTGGACCCCCCGAGATCTCAGGAAGGGTTCCATAAGCGTTGTTAAGCGTGTGTTTATATGCGATTGAACTGAAATGTATTTGAGTGGCTACTTGGCTACCGTAATGCTCGTCAGTGCATTTCAGTTCGACCGCATATAAACACACGTTAGCAATGATAGAAGCGGGACCCCTAGATATCCTGAGTTGATTCCACTTATCTACAGTACTTCCGACATTGGGTTTTTTTTTTTTTTATCCAATCCATTTTGGGATTCAACAGCGTATAATACATGCTGAACGATGGGGAGTGAGAACCTGGAAATAACGCCCAATATTTGCCGAGTCCCTTTCTGACCATTTCCATTAGGTATTATACTTTTGATTATACCAAGAACCTATTCACACAAATTTGGAAGTAGCACTTACTGGAAAATATGGTATACAGCGTGTAATTCTATGTGGACGCAGCGTTCACAAAGACAAACTATGTGGCGCAATCTAAACTCCAATATGGCGCAATCCAAACTAAACCGAGAGCGTGGTATGCTTAGAATAGAGCGTGCTTTACACGTCTAAGCCTAAGCCATTTTTAATTAATTAGCTAATTAGCTAATCTCACCTTTTCCGCCGGAAAGGGGTATAATATTCTTATATATATATATATATATATATATATATATATATATGAAAAGAAGATTGAAAAACCATGCAATTGCGCAAATGCATGATTATGCCATGAACTTGCTTAATGTGGTGATTCCTTTTGGAGACATCAACTTTGAACAATGGTTACTTATTCATTCCTTAAAGCTAAGAAGCCATTTTTATATTGAAATGGAGCTTAATATTTTTCTTTCTACTGAATTCAGTGAAGCGATCTTTTAGTTCTCAAAACTATTTGACTGCACATAATCTAATCAAAGTAATTTAATATTCCAGATTTTTTGCAGACTAAAGTAATGTTTTGTGAGGCGTCGGCCACACACTCGATTGCACTATCAAATAGCTGGGGACCCTATTTTAATTATTATAAAACCGCTCTTCGTTTGAAGGAAATAGCTAAAATGTATGCGCAACCTGGATTTTGCTTACTTTTCCCACCTTTGGCAAGCGAGCCACTTTAGCTAGAAATCAGCCATTAAGGCAACTAAAACAGGATCTGGGTATTTTTGTGTTAAACACATCTGCTGAGTGGCAACCCTCTAGCATGCATGCTAAATGCTCCACAGTCGCTGGAAAAAATTTGTTCGTGTTTTTGCAAAAATTACGTTTTTTATAGTGGCAGCGTACGGAATAACATTTAGAAGATAATAACACCACCGAATGATCGGCCTCGACGAGACTTTCAAATTGGACACCCATAGTTTAATTTTACGTATTGCGTAGCTCAAGAGATGACGTATTATTGCTGATTTCTGCAAAAATCACAAGTTTTCAACGACAAAATAAGAAAATTAGCTATATCTCAATATAGTGAAAAGCTAGAAAGTGCTTTTCTAGAAGCTAAAATGTAGAACTCAACAAGCTCTTTCGAATGAATACAATCATAGCTAAGCAGCTACTGTCTAATTGTTAAAAATCGGCAAAAACTGCCCTCGACGGAGACGTCTAGGAGTTTTGAAGCGGGACTGCGCGGAGGGTGTTAGAATCCCATTAAAAGAATTTATTTTTGGAAAGTTTCATCAAATTTCATCTTGATTTGAAACGTCAACCAATAATATGTGCCCAAAAGCCCCCACCTTAAGTGCATGGGTCGTTTATGACTCTTGCGCAAATTCATAAACGTCCCATGCACTCAATGCAAATTCATTTGACGTTTTTTGAATTTAAGCAAATTCATATTAACTTGCTAAAATTCATACGGCGTTTTATGAATTTGCGCAAAATAATATGAACTTACTAAAATTCAGTGAAACGCCCAGTGAAATTACTAAAAATTACTGAACTGTAAATGACTGAAACAACTACCGGTTTTCGATTTATATACCTTTTCGTTCAGCTCAGCGTAAACATACACAGTAAGCCTACAACTTTTTAGCTTTCACAGATATTATCCAGAAGTAATCTAAACATAATCCATAAATAGGACACTATATAAACTGAACAAATATCGACAAAGATCCGTTTACTATACAAGTGTCAATGAATTCTATAAGTTCATAGGGCGTTTCATGAATTTGCGCAAATTCATAAAACGCCGTATGAATTGTAGCAAGTGCATATGGACTGGCTGTGTGTCGTTTCTCCCACATTTTACTGTTGCAATTTGGGAGAACTATTAATCATCTGCCACTTAACTCAGCAATTGATTTCTGCCCAGTTCTCCTTTTCTAACACTTCTACCGTATACCTATTTATCCGTTGCTTGTGACAGTACTGTAATGGTTTAGTGATTATACTTTAATTTTGTGTGTATAAGAACAAAACTATCAATTTTTACAGTTACAATTTATACAGTTATACAGTTGCAATTTAAGTTTTTAAATAAATTCTTTGTGAATTTATGAGCATTTTAGTGATTTACGTTTGACTTTATGAGAATCTGTGACATTTGAAATTATTTTGTAAAACAGTATACACTTATAGAATGTCGCTGATTATTAGATATTATTATCAAATATTAGAAAAGGAGAATTAGTGGGCAGAAATCATGCAAGTAAACGCGATGATTAATAGTTCTCCAAATTCCAACAGTAAAATGTGGGAGAAACATTTGCACAGCCATTCATATGCACTTGCTACAATTCATAC